>JAUMHA010421894.1:0-10295 GCA_032359765.1 Saxidomus gigantea
TAGAGGATTCCATAACCTTCATACTCCAAGTGTGACCTTCACCTTTGAGGTAGGGATGTGGGTCTTGCATGCGACACATCAGCTTGATGTGCTAGACATGTGTGCCAAGTTATTTTAAAATCCTTCAACGCATGACAGAGTTACAGTCCGGACACGAATTTGTAAGTGGGGACACACAGACAGACGGACGGACGGACAGACAGACGGACGGTGTGATTTTAATATGCCACCCTTCGGGGGCATAAAAAAGAGGGCCAAGATGGCCCTATATCGCTCACCTTGGTACAAGTCCTCTTGAATGAAACTTCTAGTGTATCTAGGGTTTTCCTTGATATTGTCCTGGTGACCTAGTTTTTAACCCCAAGTGATCTACACAAAGACTCTGACCAAATTTCACTGGGTATTAAATGTGGCCTCCAGCTGTTAACTACCTTTTATTTTGATTTGTTCTAGTGACCTAAGGTTTGAACCAATTAACCTTAGTAAAGATGTAGAAGTCATTTTGACAAACTTTCTGTCCAATACTCATGAAGATTGGTATTAAATGTGACCACCTAAGTTTTAACAAGGTTTCTGTTTGATTTTACTGCATGACCTAGTTTTTGAAGGCAGATGACCCAGATTTGAACTTTTCTTAAAATCATTGCGACAAACATTTTGACCAATTTTCATGAAGACTGAATATTAAATGAGGTGTCTCTAGAGTATAAACAAAACTTTCTTTGCCTTTACTTATTTTTTCATTCTACTTGACGTAGATTTCATCAAGACTAACATTTTGACCAAATTCCATTAAAAGATGCAAACTCTATTACATACACAAGGTTTTTACAGCAGATAACAGACAGATAACAGACACCAGAAGATTATAATATCAAAACCAGAGTTTGATTAAAATTAGTTAAGAAATGTTAATGCTAAAATGTGTACACAAATTGCGGGCAATGATACAACAGGCACAACAGAACAGGCATAACAGAACAGGCATAACAGAACAGGCATAACAGAACAGGCACAACAGAACAGGCATAACAGAACAGGTTTAAGATAACCTCAAAATTAATGACACTCAAAGAAAAAAATTCAAAATGGTTGAAAGTAATTTTTTAAGATAAGATTTCACCATCCTTAAAACCGCTGAAACACTTCCTTCTTCCTAACACATAACAAACCATTATAATTGAGATGTTAAAATCCTTGCTGCTTTCCTTAGAAGCTGAACAAGTTTTTCATGCTTTTGTTTTATATTTGTCTATTTTGTTTATTTTAATAGGATAAAGTTTCAAGAAACAGCACATCCTAAGAAGTCTTTCATAGCTTGGGGTATTAAGACAGTGGGTGTTTGACATTTCTAAGTAAACTTGCATCTCATTAAGAGCTCTGGTAAAACACAGTGTTCCATTAATACCTATGTGTTTCAGTCACCCTAATTAGCAGTGATGCTAGCAGAAGCCAATTAAGGTAGACAGGCTCATTAGAAAGGAAAGCTTTTTTTATCTTGTTGGTACAATTTCAGGTGCTTGTTTTTATTATCTCTTCTGACTCTTAATGTAATGTGACAAAATGAGGAATTAGAATTTAATGGGGCACATACCTGGCCTACAAGGCTGTAGCCTCTTTAGGAAAGGTGCTGCACTTGCAGACAACAGTGATATAATTTAATTCATACAATATCTCAAAGTAAACTAAAACAAATTTGTAAAATTATTGTATCTAGCTGCACTGATATATGCTGTAAAACATGCATGTGCCCTCCCCCACCCCCCCACCCTTAAAGTAGCAAATTAGTTTGTTTTTTTGGCAACAAAAGTTACTCACTGTGACTTCAACCTGTTGACATCAAAATGAATTCCGATCATCTACTAGTCATGACCAATAAACCAACCAATTTTGAAGACCAAAGCCTTGTAAGTAATTGACAGGACAAGTTTTTGCCTCACTTTGACCTCAAAATCAATAGGGGTCATCTAATGGCCATGACCAACCTACCTACCATGATTTTGGACACCAAGGTCAATGCATTCTCTCAATAATGATCCGACATGTTTTTCCTGTTGAATGTGACTGTGACATCTACCTACAAATGCAACACTAGGCCAAAGTGTTCTCTTGTTAATATCAGACAACTTTTTTTCTGTGAAGGTCAAGGTGATCTTGACTTTTGACATGGTGGCCTCAGGTGGCTTGAAAGAATCTGGAATGTGGCCCCCTTCTTTGCCAGAGCTTTCAAACCTTTACCTTCTGGATGTCAAATTCCAACTAATCTCAGTACCCGTAAACTGAAGCACTGTCAGCTTTCATTGAATATCAACACACAATGATTAACAAGTTTGCGGTGATAGGGGCAAATTGGTTGAACAAAAATGTAACTGATCAATAAGAAAGCTGGATCTTCCTTGTAGAACATGTCATCTGCAAGTGGTGGGAGCAGTTTTATGGACATAAAAATTCACAACAAGTAGAAGCTGCTATTACTAACCCAAGAATAATCAGGATTCACAGAGCTGCAAGGGTACTTTGTAAATTGAAAGAGACCAAAAGTGCCAAACTGTCGCAAAATACACCCGTCAAGGAGGCATAACTCAGTATCTGGCAGCCCATTGGTTTTGCTAAACCTGCTAGAACGATGAGCAGACAAGGCTTATTCACCTGTTTGAACTACAGAACTGAGAAGGCTAATTCCAACATTTTTGATAATTCAAGGACTACAATTCAAAGGTGCCTAGGGTAATTTGGCTGGTTATCAAACTTGGCCTAGATTTTATCTCCACAAATATTTTCACCAGGTTTGGTGAAGATCAGATGAAAACTAATTGTCTGGCAACTGGATCTGTTAGAATCGCATAATCCAGATCAGATGAAGACTGTACAACTTAGAGAGTGAACAAGGTTAATTACACCAATTTTGCATAAATCAAGGGCCACACTCCAAAAGTGCCTGCGTCGATTTTGGCTTGTTATCAAACTTGGCTGAGACATTATGCCAACAAAAATTTTCACCAAGTTTGGTGAAAATCAGAATGCAGTCAACCCCCAATATGTCTAAGATTTATGTCAAAATCATTTTAATACAGATCATGACACATTTCAGAATCTTTCCAGTTACTGACCAGAAATCAACAGAGTGACCAAGTTTTCTATGATGTTAACCTTCAACACCTACAGGTTATCCTTTTTAGAAACTTTCATAAGCATTTTATACAGCTGTTCTATTAAGAGACTCCATTGCTATCATATGATTTTATGATTTTTCACTGTCTAGTTGATACCTGTTTGTTCTTGATGAAGATCTTATGTTGGTCAAAAGGAGATGTTTCTAAAACAAATTAAGTCAATACATCTGACAAACTAGAGTTCAATAGGTGTCATCAATATCTCATTAGCAATAGTCCTAGCATTGGTCTGAATATCTCAATAGCAATAGTCCTAGCATTAAAATTGGTTTGAAGACACTCTTCAAAGGATTGTTGTGCAATTAAGTATAATGTTTTTTCCAAATGAAAGGTCACTGTAACCTACTTCATAGAACAGAGGCATAATAGACCTTGACCTTTGACCCAGTGATTTCAAACTCAATAGGATTCATCTACAGGTCATGACCAATGTCCCTACTAACTTTGAGACCGGCTGGTCATTAGTTATTGAGTGGAAACCAATTTAACATTTCCTGACTCACCAAAAGATGCAAAATCATTTTTAACATACCCCCACTTCATATAACAGAGGCATAATAGACCAGAATATAAAGCTATTGAAAGAGTGTTCCAGGTTTCATTTAGTTCTATTGTTTTTTGCATTAATTCATTTTTTTCTATTGTAATTACAACAATGAGGGGCAACAACCTTATGCTTAACCTAGTCTTGCAAAAAGAAAGCAGTCAGCAGAGAAATAGTGATCAAGTTTATAGAAGATCAAATGACAAGTGCACAAACAGGACAAGTTCCTAAGCAACATGATTGCAAGTCACGCATATAATCAGTATGCTTAATCACCATGCTGCATCATGCTGCAAGCTCAATTCACTTTATTCTAGCTGTGAAACTTTCAAAAATCAATTTAAATCTGCCTGATTTCAGCTATTGGCAAACTGCTCTGTTGTAATCGCTTAAGAAAAATGTCAGCATACAATACTGCTGTTAGTTTACTGAGAAACCTCTGTAAATCAGGACTAAGCTTCCCTGGGTTTCTAAATTTCAGTGTTGTCACTTATTGGTCTAAATAAAATTAATGAAGAGTGGATCTTGATTATTTGACAACCCCTCAAGACTTTTGGTTACTTATGAATCTATAAGTGTCAAGTTAGGTAATAATTTTTCAATAATGTAACTGTTATGTAAAACCTTAAGCAAAGTCCAACAAGGGACACAATTTGAAGTAAATTCAGTCAAGAGTGATCTAACCTTATTGTCTGACACCATTGAACACTAAATCAATTCCATAAGTAGTTACTGAGACTTAAGTCCATGATAGAAATTTGCATGTAAAAGTTTATTACTAAAAAGAGGCAAGGGTGACCTAAATACCTCAGAATCCTTCCTAATCTTAGAATAGAAGACGCGACAATGCCGCCAAAGCAGGTTAATACAGCCCCTGTAGAAATGGTAGAATAAAAAAAATAAAAAGCAGTCACCTCGACTCCCCCCTCTGCAAAGAAATTTTTTTTTTGCTTAAACACTTCAAAAATTGAATTAAAAAAATTCTTAAATTTTATAGTAACAGTGACCTTGACCTTGACTCAAGTGACCTTGACCCCCCCCATTTTTTGTTTGCTTAAAACAATCTAAAAATTAAAAAAAAACTATTTTTAGTAACAGTGACCTTGACCCTAAGTGACCTTGACCAAGAATTATTTTTTTTAGCTTAAAACAATCTATTTCTAGTAACAGTGCCCTTGACCTCGACCCTAGTGACCCCCCAAATGCAATCCCAATCTTCCTCTCCATGCAAGCTACCTACACACTGAGTTTCATTGCAATAAACCACTCCTAACTTGAGTTATTAAGTGGAAACCATTTTTCTATTTTTAGTAACAGTGAGCTTGACCCTAGTGACCACAAATGCTATCCCAAGCTTTGTCTCCACGCAAGCTACCTACAGACCAAGTTTCATTGTAATTGGTCACTTCTATCTTGAATTATAGAGCGGAAACCGTTTTTCTATTTTTAGTTACAGTGACCTTGACCCTAGTGACCCAAAATGCAATCCTAAGCTGCGTCTCCATGCATGCTGCCTATAAACCAAGTTTCATTGCAATTAGTCACCCCTAACTCAAGTTATTGAACAAAAAACCCGCCCGCCCGACATACGACATCGCCATTCTAATAGGTAGGTTTTTTTTTTAAAAACCTGCTTAATAATCAAGGTAAAAGGGACATTTTTTACAAGACTGAGTTATCTTTCTTGTAAAATACAATTTCTTTTATTGCCTTCTATCAATAAATCATTGATTCAAACAGACGCTTGAAACATTGAAATTCACATAAGGGAGATAATTTATTAATTAATTTACAGAAAGTTATGTATCTTGTTTTTCAACTATTTCACATTTATTACTTGTCCTAGCTTCATTTGAACATGCTTTCTCAATGAACCTAAGTTAAGATTTCAACAACACAATTAAGCTCCATTTTGGTGGACTTCGTTACCAGAACTTTATTCTATTCGGTTAAGCCCTCAGAAATACTTAATATCACTTCTGTCAATCCCTCGCCAATCCCTCGTTAATGATGCTATGATCACTATCACAAGAGAGAAATGATATATAATGAAAATGGCTGATCATATCAAATAACATGCACAACTGTCATTAGTATCATCATGTCATGCATTAAATAGTGAAAATAACAAAATTGAACAAGAAAGTTCAATAATGGGCTACATGTTTTCTCCAATTAACTCTTGGGAACAACAAACTAGATTCAAAGTAAAACAGTTTAGCCATCAAAGGAGTAATTCCAACACTTTAACTGTCCTTTTTGCTTAATGTAGACATAATTGGATTTGAGTGTGATATATCACAGACAGTATATCATACTAAATGACAGGTTTTATGTTTAGCTGTTAAAAATTAATATATATATTTTATTGTAATTCAACACTATAACATGCATTTACAATGACGGCCTTTGTATTCAAATTTTACTCTATTAAACTTTATTACAAAGAAATTCGCCTAAACTTTCAACAAACGTACAGTTGTTTTCTTCTCAGCATAGTTTTCAAATTTTGCACTTAAGATTTAATGGGACAATGCTCCTCCCTGCTTAATGACATCACCAACATTTTACATTCAGTACATGCCTGTAATGTTTATTAGCTTCTGAAAAACAAAATTAATGTGCCTTTTGCAATTGTCTGATAAAGGTGGATGATTCACTTGAAAAAGAGAAGTTGATCTGAATTTATCCTGCTATTAAAACATCGTAAAGATATAAATTCCAGGAAATACAACATAATATGAAAATGATTTGCTTAAAAGAACTGATGATATGCCATAATCATATAAAATGGTGGGGGAAGTGGAATATAAAAGTTCTGGAAACAGCAAACTTTTTTGGAATAATCTAGCGGCAAGGAAATGCGCTAAACTTTATGTAACAAAATAATTTTGTTCCAAGTTAACATCAAATGTGATATTACAGTGATAATATAATGATTTGTTGTTCAGATGCTTAAAGCTAATCACCTGGGCTTTTAGCCTTCATGATTACACTACTTAAAGCCTCTGAACTACAAATTATTAGGAAAGATTTTAAACAGACACACTTATATTACGCATACAGCACCAAGAATTGCACATCACACCATCCTGTCAAAATTAATTATTTAGATACACTTAAGAGCATATTTTGTACAAAACATGTGTCACAAGCATTGATGTTTCTGTACATCAAAATCTGCAGATAATTCAGCGCAGATGAGACAAGCAAAGAAGAATGCAATGTTTTAACAGTACATTATCTGAACATCGTCTGTTCAATGAACATTTACATGAATATGTTGACAGCACATGAAGAATGCATTAGAGACAACAATACATAACTATCTGAATATCATCTGCTTAATAAACAAGAGGGTCATGATGGCCTTGCATCACCTGAGTAACATTGCTCTTTAACGGAAACATTCTGATACATTTTCATGATGATTGAATGCAAATATGCTCTATCGTGTTCTAAAGCTTTTTCATTTTTTTTTTTACTATGGTGACCTATGGTGACAATTTTTTCAATTGATTTGACTCTATGTGACCTAGTTATGAACTTGGCCTAGTGATAACATACAAAATAATTCTGACCAATTTTCATGATGATTGGGGGACTAATATAGCCCCTTTGATACGCCATTGCAAACCCATTATGACCCCTTTTCCAACTCAGCCTAGATTTCAACAAGACACTTATTCTGACGAAGTTTCACAAAGATCCAATGAAAAATGCAGCCTCTATTGCACACACAAGGTTTTTCTAAGATTTGACCTTGTGACCTAGTGCTTAATCCCAGACAAATTAAGTGTGAACAGAGCACTTTGTGCTCAGGTGAGCTAAACAAATATAACTTTGGCAAATCATAAAAAAGGTGTTGTTAAAACAGAAATAATGTGATCATAGATTCTTTTTATGTTAAGTTTATTCTGTAAAATTGTTAAGCAATTATGGTGGGATGGAATGGCTTGAACGGAATGAAAACAGCACAGAAATGCCTCAAGACAATTTTAACATACATCCTTAAATAGCTGTACATCAGGATATTTATGTCATAAACTTCATCAAATACTGACAAAACGTCTTTTTAGAACATTATTCACATGCATTCGTACTTTAATTGAAAATAATCAACTACTCATAACACTTTAAGTTGTATTATTAGCAATAAACCTTGTTGCTATTTGCAGCCATGACACTGCATGCAGATCAAATTAACACTTGAAATCAGAAGCTTTATTGAAGTTTTCTAAATCTTTGATACTTAAACTCTATAAATAAGCAGTTGCTGAAGTTGTCTTTAACCTTTAATGTGGTAATAATGAAACACCTTAGAAAAGTAATAGCACAGCCGGTTAAAATAACATAACAATTCATCTCAACTGACTAAGATTAAAACAGTCACTCAAAATAAACAACAATTCAGACCAAATGATTCTGAAAGCGCTCGAAGTAGGGATGACTTAAAGAGAAAAAACTATTTAAAAATATTTTCTATTTTTAGTTACAATAACCCCTATGTGCATTGGACCAAAAGCATTTCCTATTTATAGAAAGATGCTATACAATAAGTTTGGTGACTTTTCAACCATTGGTTAATGATATTAAGTAGCAGGAAGTGCAGCCCCTAGCTAGTACATGTGTGCAGAAGCCACAAGAACAAATATTTCCTCTTCTTTTTTTTCAAGGTCCATGCAAGATTGTTACCAGGCAAATTGTTTGGTAAAAATCTGAATTTTAGCAGAAAAACTTCAAGTGAAATGTTGACAATGAAAGATTGATGATGGAAGATGGACAAAGGATAACCTAACTATACAAATAGCTCACCCAGAGCCTTTGGCTGAGATAAACTTACAAAATTAGTGTGATCTATCCTTTATTTTACCGCCTGTTCACAGATGTATGAGCAGTATAATAGACTTAAACGACTGACCAAGAACCAGTTTTTGCAAATGACATATTCATGATAGAAGTCAATTAAGCTAGAAATTCAAAATGTTTCCTATAAGTCTTCCCATATCCATATTTGGCTCCTGCCCATGTGTATCTGGCATACAAATGAGAGAAGGCTGATTCTGTAATCTACCTGCCGGGAACAGAGACGTTTTCAATCTGCTATGCTGACAATCCTCGCGGAAACGAGGTACTTTAAAAGAATTGTAATTATTGGGAAGCCTATCAATAGACCCCCCTATTGTCAACATTTATCACATAAATACACTGCATTCGGATCAATGGTTCCCATTGTCTTTGTCACAAATATAATATTGGAAAATTCCATTAAAGCGGAACAATATTCTTTAATATACTCTGCATAAAGATTTTGGAATTACATGTTTTTAATTGCACATGTAGTAGCAGCAGGTTTTAAAACCTAAGATGCAGTATCCTCAAGGGACAGTAATGCCTAAAAAACTTACATCAAAAGATTACATACAAACAGAGCAGCAGGTGCTTTACAAACATTATTCATTGAATCTTTCTGAAAAATTTCAATCAAAAGTTCTGTACTACAGATCATAACTATATATATTTCAAATCAAGCTCAGTATCTAGCGTGAAAATTTCTCTTTTCGTAACTTTGAACTTGACTTTAAATAGTCTATGAGCAGACTTCTTGAAGAATATGTATAATCAGATTTGATGCTGATTACTCCTGCGAAGTTTCAACAAAATTCCATTTCCAGTAGACCTTAATACAACAAAACGCCAGTTTATAGGTACATACATTCTGTTTCAACATGGTTAAGTCTGATGAAAGAAGGGGGTCAAAATGGCATTACAAGCAGCAACTTCATCCACATAGATAGAACATTTGCATGACAGTTCAGAAAACAGAGATATTTTAAAGAGAGAACTAGGAACACTTCAGTCAACAGAGAACATTTGCAATACATGTCATTGATTAACACAGAGTAAAAAGTTCAAAATGTGTCAGTTTAAATATGTTTCTTAAAAATAAATATGATCTTTTAGTGTATTCAGGAAGTTTACCAAAGATTTGGCTTTGAGATCTAGTTCTAGGCATGTGACCCAGTTGAGTTCACTTAGACAAACATTTTGACCAATTTTCATGATAATTAAGTAAGATTTTGGCTTCTACAATGTTAACAGACTTTGCTATTATCTTAATTCTGGGACCTATTTTTTACTGGAAATATCTGACCTGGTGACAAATATTTTCCCCATGTGACACAGACTGGAACTTGACCTAGATCAAGAAAAACATTCCTAGAGATCTTCATGATAAATTGGTACAAGTTGTGGTCTCAATTTTCACATTGTAAATCTGAACAAAAAACTAGCAGACAGACAAAGGACATCAATCAATGAGGACAGCTAACCTTCAGCACTTGGTGCTCACAAATAACCTAAAAATGGGGCAATAGAGAGCTATTGTTCTTAGGACAATGCATTTACTCTTACTGTAAAAAATATTAACTTAATCCTTACAACAGTTTCTGAGAGTTATTATGGACAAGCAATTAAAACTATAACAAGAGCCATGTTATCCATGGTCAATCCCCCCGCTGGGAAGAAGTTACCAGAAGGTTCTTGCACACTGCACTTCCTACCAATGTGCTATGTCA
>JAUMHA010421905.1:0-10295 GCA_032359765.1 Saxidomus gigantea
GCAACCAAAAATTGCTTTTATAAAACTGTCACCAAAAATACACTATGTGCAGCAAGATGTGCATAATGTCACTTTAAAAAATATTTCAATATTTCATAAAATAAAATATGAAATATTTTTTTCGGTTCAAATGTATATTCACTGTATTAAATTGATACAATTCTTATAATACAGACTCGTATATTTAAGTTACAATTTTGGTAAAAAGTCATATCCCAGAGTATATAATTCAGTGTTAAATGTCTAAGAAGTAATATTCTCTGTTGTCAACATTTTGAAAGATGATGTTACACTACAAAATGAAAATGTCAAACTTATCTTGTTTCCATTTCCATTGAAATTTGAATAAAGATGTTAGTAATAGTAGAACTATTATGCTGCAGCAAGATGCAGAATGTCAGTAAAATGAGTTTACTTACCATTGATATGTTGACACTAAGGTATTCCACAAGAGTTAATTTCCTCGTAAGACTGTAATGTTCTTCAATGGTTATGATTTCAGGTATCTATTTATACATGTGCTAATTAAAAGCTTCAGTAATTGTTTCTAGAGATATCTGAGTAGTATGTATTTGAAATGAAATGTTAATGAAGATATTAACAATCTTACAAAGGGAAACATTAGCACCTTTCACAGAAGGTGTGTACAAATTCATGTCAGCAACTGAAAGTGCAGAAGAAAGTGTCGAAACCCATTCAAAGGTGTGAATGTGCTAATAGACCCTTTTTGTTAGCAGATGTTACAGGAAATCAGCATTAGATATTGATGCAGAAAAGTTACATTACTGTTTGTACAAAAAGGGGGAGTAATCAGTATTTAAATTACTCAATGAAAAAAAAGGTGAACAAAGAAAGGAAAATTACTGAATTAGCTTACCAGAGCGAAAGTCCTTAATATTGCCTGTAAAAAAATGATTGACACAGAAATTACTTTAGTAATGTTTTGTAAACTTCTTTCATGTCTTAAAGAATGAGAGTTAAAAAATCTTATATTTTCTAACTACAGTCTGGGGTCAAAACTTGCTATATATTTCATATAAAAACAGTTTCAAAAATTTCTGCAAATGATATTTTCCATGGTGTTTTCATGAAATATACATCTGACAATAACATGATAAAAAGAATAAATAAAAGTTTCATCAGATGTTTCATTAACAAAATGGCCTGTTGGAGATTAAAACAAAATCATTAAAAGACATTGAAATATTTCCTATTGACATAATTATAGGGATACTGACTTTCAAATTTACAAATCCATGTTTAAGTAAGGATACCTTTAAAATCAAAAACATAAAACTATTGAGAGAATAGTAAACACATTATTGATAATTTTTAAATTATAGTTAGAATTAGAACTATTGTGAGAATAGAAAACACATTATTTATCATTCTTAATTTATAGTTAGAATTTGATAAAGTTAGCTTTTTGAAATTAACTCAAGAGACTTTTTGACAAAAGGATGGTTTTATGTAGATTATATAGTAAATATTGACATTGTGGAATCACTTTTGACCCCAGACTGTACCTTTATGCTTATCTCTAATCATTGAAAAGAGCACTGCTAGCTGATTTTGGTAGCCTGGGAGTGGTGTTACTTTTTTTCTTTAATTGTTTATAGTCCTGGCCGACCATGGGATTTTTTCCCTGGTGAACTCGCCTAGACAGTAGTTAATGTGTTATAAAATCCATGATTCTGCATGTTACAATGCATATGTGTAGAAGGATGATTGCCTCCCTTTGACAAATATCATTTTACTTGTATTTTAGGTAAAAGAATAAAGAGGTTTGTTTGACGTCTGTTCAGATGGAAGATATAAAAAGAAGAGTTGAATTTCAAAGTGTGACTGTTCAGTTACAGGTAGGTTTAGTTTGGAAAAAATTCATGAGTTTTAAGATGTGAAAAGCTACCTTTCTTTCTTAACATCCGGCTAAGTTCAACAAAATTATCATGGTTCATGTGCTCCAGGCTTGTCTGTCACAGTCCAAGTTGTTGTTTTACAAAGATGTATAATTTTTTATAGGAAAACCTTTTTGGTATATAACATTATCTAGTGATCTTCCACCAAGCAAGTGGACTTGTACCAAGGTGAGCGATATAGGGCCATCTTGGCCCTCTTGTTTATATTAACTGATTATTAATGATATAACTAATAAAGCATTGTTACAGGTAAAAGCTGCTATATTACAACTATATATAGCGTATTCCTTCCAGCTTTTATTGGGGGATATACGGTATGCCATTACTCTTTTATCGTAAGTGACTTTCAGGACTAGCTTTCAAGACATCAAATTTTCGTTATGGAAGTCCTGTCATAAAGAGCGGTTGTTGGTAGTAAGTTGGCAGTTCCACTGAGATGCTTTAGATACAGTTGAGCATTCACTGTACAGATGTTGTGATAGAATCGATGGAAGCACACTACGGTTTTGTTTAGTGATTATGTCTGGTTGTTTTTGGCACTGTTGCCTGTATAATGTACCGATGATCAATTATAATCAAATAATCGATTGAAAAGGTTCTGAAATTGATTAAGTTTTTATAAACGATGATCGTTTCTTCTTTTTTGCTTTGAATAATTAAAGGCAATGTATTTGGTGAATTGTCCACATCAGTGATGAAAAAAATTAATGTCATTTGTAGGAGAATTGTCTGGGGAAAACACAAGAAATAAAGTACACTTACTGATTATTAATTTTTTACTAAAAAGCAAAATGCAGTCCAATGTTACAGAACAATATCTAGACAGAGGTGCAGGACAGGTAATGGAGAACTGAAAATATAAATTTGTGTATCCAAATTCAATCTATGGAAATTGAACATGTGTAAACTAAAATAAGGTTGATGCAGGCCAATGTCATTGTGTGTAATTTGTTTTGAAGAAATAATTTGATTGTGTTTTCTTGTTGTTTGTTTCCTACAAGTAACTATATGTATATTAAATTTTTTAGCTACGGTTTTGCAAAGCTCTTCTAAGGTGGCTGTCTTTTCTGTTGTTGCCTGTAACAGTTGAAGACGCAATAACATTTTGAATGTACTGCTCAATGGAAGGCTTGAGATAATAACATTTACACAAGAATGGATGTAATTTAACATCGGCTTTAAAAATCATTTCCTCTGCCCGACATTTTGTGATTATTAAACAGGAAAAAAAGATACAGTGGGCATGGTTTCATTTCCTGTAGAATTGAACAAAGACAAAAAATTAATGATTTATAGAAAACCTGATGTTTGTGCTGTTGAAGCAAGGGACACTTGCATTCCTGTCAGAGTCAATTAAAACTGAGTTAACTTTGTCATTGATGAAAAATACAGCTCTGCATAGGAAATGTTAAGGCCTAGATATTGCAGTTCTGATGTTTTTGAATTGGGAACAGTTAAAATATAGTGTAAAAATCTAGATAGAAAAGTGAATTCACTGTGTCTTTGATAAATAACATGGTTCTGCCCAGGAAATGTAATGCCCTAAATACATGTACTGCAATTGCAATGTTTTTGAATTGGGAACAAAATGCAATGTTTAAAGCTAGATGGAAATGTTTTTGCAGATTGTTTCAGATGTTGTGTGGATGTCATTTATTTAGAAGTTGGGTTTTGAAAGGGAAAATGTAGAAGTTTCTTGTGTAGAAGTTACCTGTTTGAGTGGGAAGTTTTTAGTTTGGAAGTTGATTGCACATTCAATTCAATAACTCCAAAACCACTTGACCAAAGTTGATGAAACTTAGCACAGAGACTATTAAAGGCACACAGTTATCTGTCTCTTGTCCATTAGCTTATACCTACTGCATGTTTATGAAGTCGCACAATCAACTTTGCTATAATGTTAACAAAATACAAAGTAAAAAACTACTAGAAAACAAGAAGTCAAATGCCAATGTCTGTAACAGTTTATTATTCACAGCTTTACAATATCTCACAGCATCACATACACTGAAATTTAATTCTTTAAATGGATTTTTTTTTTGCTCTATATACCTCCACATGTTATCTACTAAAATACCAGTTATGTACAATTACATTAGCAAATTCTGCTTACATACTCACAATACTGCTTGAGAAAGACATATTAATATGTTACCGACTATTTACAGGAAGTACCGAAAAAAAAAAGACTCCCAGAAGTTTCCGTCATTTTCATTCATGTACACAGTCATGCAAACTCAATTTCTAAAAGTTATCCTAACATTTTACCCAGTGAATTAAATTGCTGTAAGAATGTCTTGGAAGGCAACTGGTTGTATTATGTAGTTTCATGGTTTTTGGGTTTGAATAATCATTTACAAGTAAGGGCATGGACCAGAGGAAATTCAAATGTTTTTAGTCTACTGGGTTGTTAAGCTGTTAACTTAATCTCAAACAGTTTAACTGTTTTCAAATAACCCAGCTTATCTCACAAATATTTTGGAATTCCTATGATTGTGTTCTCATAATAAAACACATCTGCCATGAGGCTTGGGGCAAGGCGTGGAAATTACTCTATATTTTTCAAGAAGATTCATATTGATGCTACTGTGTTTTATGTATAATCATTAATGAAATGATCAATCTGATTTCGAAGGTGATTATTATCTATAATCATCTTATGGGATTGTGCAGACTTCGGATTTTGGCCTAAGTACAGTCCACAATCATTCATACGCTATTTATATAGTTCGATGAAATTCAAGTAAAATCACATAAATCCAGATCATTCAAGTTGCATCAGATTCAGGTATACATTTATCTGCAAAACCTGTCTTTATGAAACAATAACGTGAATCAGTTTGATGATTTGAAACTTATCTCTTTACATTATTATTTTTAATGAGCTGAATGTGCAAGAATCTTGTTCTACTTCTTCACATGAAAGTACTTTACATTGTAAGTGGAAGTAACAACTGCAGAAAGTTTGAAAATCTCTTACAGCAGTTACTTCCCCTTTACATTATAGGAAATGCAAATAAAACACAAAATATGTGCAAAATAGTTAATGTAAAAATCACAAATTTTTTAAACTTGTGTGTGTAATTGAGTATAACTCAGGGTCTTCATTTCACTTATAATGTGAATTCTGTTCTAATGTGCAGGTTTAATTGATTAAAAAAGTGCCCCAATCTAACTAAACTGTAATAAGCTAAAATACCCACCTTTCATCAGTATTTCAATATTTGATAATAATATCATGTGAATTTCATTTAAAACAAATCTTTCTTTGACAGAAATCATAATTTCTTTATAAATCATGAATGTTATCATTCCTTCTTTTCTAAAATAAACATGTGCTGGTGTATCCATACATTGAGTGGGTAGCTCATTCCGGAGGTTGCGGGTTCAAGCCCAACTGATGTCGCGAATGCACCTCCTCATATGACACTAGTAATGATTTTTCCAGGAAGCGGACTCAAGAGTGACTAGATAAGCTTAAAGCTTTCTATACAATCGAGCTAAAATAAATTGGTATAAACTAAACTAAACTAATTAGAGAACAGGAAATAACTAGCACTATTTTTGGTTCCCTTCCTGTATGTTGACAAGGAAATTCAAAGCCCCAATGTTTGCAGGAACTTGTTTGGACACTTTTCATGTTTAATTACTTCAAATGGAAGTTTAATCTAATTATGCTAGAACCTCCCTGATGAACTTTTCCAAATAAAGGGTTTATATGATCAGGTATATTAAATATCAAAGGAAGGTGGTAAACATGTGAAAAAAAAAAGCGAAAGCTGCTTTTGTACAGGAACTGCTTTGAACCTTGTAATCTCAAACTCCTAAATAAATAGTTTATTGGGACTTGGCTCAGTGGTCAAGTGTATATGGTGTTTTACTTGAGTGATTGGTTCAAGACCACTAGTTGACCTGACTCTTTATATGAAATCATTGCCACTGAGGTTAGGGTTGAGCACTGGTCCTTCACACGCACGATAGTTTGGTAAACTGTCTGGCAGTAAATAACTTGAAACGGTTATTTATACCTTAAGAAAGGAAAAAGATGAGTTACAATGACGTTTAGGTCTTCATATATATTTCAAGGGTAACACAGTGTATTTTAAAGCTGCAGAATACTGATCAATGATAAAACCAGCTTAAAGACTACAGACATCTGTGACACAGGAGTTAATGGCTCTTAGGGAAGATGGTCATACCGATTATGTAAAGCCACATGCAGTGGATTTGTCTGCATTAAGTTTATTGTTTTGATCAATATTAACATTTGATGAGGATTAAGTTGTCACAGAAAATCTTGAAATGTCAGAACCTTTTTGTTTATTTAACCATTTACTATTCCTGATGAAGGCCTAAACACTGGTAGATCATTAAAACTTAGTCTTAACCCATCCAAGTGTTTGACATGTGGTTCCTCTTTCTACCTCTTATCATTGTGTTTTACCATTAGAAGAAACATTTGAGTTATTGCTCCGCACCATTTTTAGCATCACTTATGCATTATGGAAAGTTTACGTAGAGGCTGAGGTTGTTATATGATCGGTAAAAAAAGTCTTACCACAAGGAGTATAATTCTGAATCTCCCTAGAACAGCTGAATGTATTTTGTATATTTATATATCAAATGAAAGAGTAATTTTAAACCTTCCTGATATTTTCAACTGAACCATCGGTTCTGAAATGACATTCAGAATTATACGCTTTGCCGAAAGACTTCTTTACCGAGTATAGAATATAAAGTCTGAAACTCAGAACATTTCCGTTCAGAGCAATAAGCATGATCACAGGACAATATATCTTTCAGAAATTTTCTGTTCTTTTAGATTAAGTTTTGTGTCTTTGATATATCAGTTCTCTGAATAAGCTGACGGTAATTTCATCATGTAGGAGTTTTATCATTGTATGTCGGCGATGGAGTTCTGCTGCCGTTGGTTGCAGTAAGAAGTCGGGTATTACAAGAGTAGTCACTCTCCGGATTGAGTTCATGCCCATGATTGTTGGGATACCGCCGTGTCCCTGGTTGTGGTGAAGGGCTGCGAGAATTGTACGGCGAGTAACGAGACAGATGCGTCTGGTGTGTTGAAGAAAGTTCTAAACAGTTCCCCTGGTTCATTAACATCGTTTTATATTTCTTATTGTCTAGTTTTGTAACCATTCTTGTTGTGCCAGGACACGAGAGTGAATTGAAGTCGTTTTCGCGCAGTATTCTGCGGCAGAACGTTCGAATGAATATAACACGAAACTTCTGTCCAAAGGCACAGTAAAGTAAGAAATTTATCGCACTGTTGAAAGTTACAAGAAAGTTTCTTATGGAAGAAAGAACTTTCCAGCCAAATGTTTCAACGCTGGTTTCATTGATTGAGTAAGCAATGTTGTACACTAAAGCGGGAACTTGACAGATCATGAATACGACCACTACGCTGACGAGCATCAATGTAACGTTATTTTCACGTGATTGTCGAACGTTCATCGTTATTTGTTGTTTCCTTGAACGCTTTACAGCGAGGACGAGGAAAGTATTCAGAATCGCAAGAAGCGATAATGGCACAATTAACATAATGAAGGGATACAGGTAGAAGTAATAAACCTTTTTGAATATATCGCTATCTCCAAACTCGGTTGTTACGAATCTTGTGCTATACACAGTTACATTTTCACTCGTAATTTCTGTTAATATGTTTAAACGATATTCAAACCAGCGGCATATATTGAACAAAATGGAACATATAGAAACTATGATGATTACGACCCTTGCACGTGCAGTTGTACACATTGATGTCGCACGTAATGGATGGCACACAGCAATATATCTCTCCACCGTGAAAGATACGGTTATCCAGACTGTACTGGTCTGGGCAGTGAGAGCAATCGGATACACAGAAACAACTATATATGGCAACACTTCGGCGAAGTACGACTTTGATAGTTCAGGTAATGTTATCAAAAACAAAGATCCAAATAACACCATCATATCCCAGATAGCCAATCCAGTGAGGAAAATGTTTGTAGATGAATGCATTGTTGGACGCGTTAGAACAATCACTGTTACAAAATTCGCGATCAGTCCTAACAGTATAACAACAATTGCCACAATGCCTTCTATAAAATATTTTATGTTTTGGAAAAGTATTATATCCATCTTCTCTTCAGTGATGTTTGCAATCTCAGCTGAATCCACCATTGCTCACTGCATACACAATGGAACAAGTAGAGAACATTTACCTTTTCCAGTTTTCAGTAATTCTTTTTATACAGTCTGGTGATTGTCCTAAATGAAAATATTTTTTAATTCTAAATTCTTATCCTGACGAGAAATGCGATCTTTCCTCCAATGATGTCGTAATATTTACGGCTTATGAGTATTTAATAGTATAAAGTGTCTGTTGTCCGAAGATTTTATATAACTCTGTGGTATTTATTTCCCAGAGCTGCACTACGCCAGTGAGACAAAATCATTAGGTATATAGATATATATATATATATACACACTATCCTACAAGTGACTTGTAGAAATCATTTTAATGTTTTACGTTTTCAATTAATCTTTTTCCGACACTTTGTTACAGCAGACGCAATATTGTAAGTTTGTCGCAGACAAGCATCTGAATTTGTAAGCACATAGAAAGATGCTGTTGCAGAAAAGTGGTATTTTCTCTGTCCATTTAAATTTTAAATTTCTTGTATCTTAATGAAACATGATCGATAGCTCGGGAAATGCTGAATTTTCCTCTAATGGCACACGATAAGTATCTCTTGCATGGGATCGCTTGGTTAATATTCCATTGGTAACATAAGTAGGTTACTTGGTTGATGAGGCGATTAAGGAAACACAGTTTTTGTTTGTTCCACAGTACATCCTTTAATATTTGTTGCTTGTTGATTAATTCTAGCTGAACTGATCTTGTCTCTGAAAATACAAAGGAAATTAGTTAGTAACATCAAAAATTATTGAGATTGTATAGGCTGTTTACAATGAGAAGTATAGACCTGGGATTTCTCTGTTGTGGCATACAAAAGCTCCTAGATCTATTGCACTTGAAGACATTGCCACAATATGAGTTTGGTCTTGTGTAACATGTGGAACTACAGAATGCAAAATTCTTCTACAATGTTGCCAGTTTCAAACAGTTTTATTTTTATTTCAAGTTATTTCTAACTTGTACTCAGTGAGTGGAGAAGTTCCAGTGTACAATTCCAACTGTATTATGAAGACCCACTGGTCACTTAGTATATATAAAACCACCAATTTTAATTTTAATACACCTTTCCCAAACAGTCATTTGATTGATTAATTTGTTCATGGTAGCACCACTACATGTCTGGAATAGACCGTTCCATTGCTCATATTAGAGTGTACCATTCAGCGTTTAAAGGGGTGCCAAATTCCAATGTACTGACTGTAAAATAGTAAACAGCGTAGATCATGATTAGACCTACTGGATGCGATAGCTGATCATGATCTGCACTGTTTGACGTGATAGAATCACTAACAGGAATCATGGGAAGAGAACAGTGAACCCCATTAATTTTTTTTCAGAATCACTATAATTTTGATGAATATTGTTCTGGTATGATCTAACAAATCATGCTTTGTAAAGATGCAGTTTTTGTTCAAATTTTAGATGGTAAAATTGACGTTTTTTGGTAGCCCTCTTCTCATTTTCATAAAGGTTTAAAAGTGGTACTTCATCACGTATTAACATGTCTCAAGTTTTTGTGAGTTTAATGCAGTTTTAAGGTTAGTTTCATTTCTATATTTTAAAAAAAGTCATCTTCTGTTGAAAGGCTGTGAAATTTATCACGCAGCTCCTGGGACAATTAGATACAGTGCATTAAGGATTTCTCAGGATTTTTCACCTACTTTGGACTCGGAACATTACTTTTTTTTCTTTTCAGTTCCATCAGCATCTTCATAGAAGCCTTTTTGAAACTTTAATGCTGTTTTGAATGCAGAAATAATGTAGTTTCGAGATCGTCATGCAAACTTTACTCCTAAAAATAACAGACGGGCAGGGAAATCAGCAAAATTTATTAGATGTTCTTCCCTTTTTTGCCAATGCAACATTAACAATATTGTTTAGGAGCTCCTGCAACTTTATTTGCAAATGCATGTTTTAAGGTAGAGATATACCTCTCCGGTCAATTTTGTCTAGGAAAATGGTCAAAGTGTATTTTTGGGGTGGTAGATGTATAAGTGCAATTTTGAATCATAAGGACACATAAATATGTGTTTAAATATGTTTAGAAAATAATTGCGCTCAATATAGATTTGCCAACAAATTAATAGCAAAGGTCACAGAATTAAAGGTCCACTACTAAGTGAAAATTAAGTGACAGTTATTTCAATGGCAAGTACATTACCTTATGCAAGACACTA
>JAUMHA010421916.1:0-10295 GCA_032359765.1 Saxidomus gigantea
TATTTTCTTTAAAACGGCAACCGCGCACTGGGATGACACAAACAGATGTAGGTAAGACGGGGTTCAGATGTTCAATTCATTAAATAAAGTACTTTAAACATATACAAAAGGAACGTTTTGCAAACGTACACATGTCAGAGTAAAGTCAACTAAGTTTTAACCCAATGGCATCACAGATAATGCCTATCCTCTTATTTTACGGTTCGTTATTTGAAAATGCTAAGCAGGGGTTCAATTTTCAATTGGGTAAGCAGGAGTTCAATCGCTACGAAATGACGATAGATACTTAATTAATACCCACAGAAATATTAAACTTTCGGAAAATGTCGTCAAAAGCTTGTTACTGGTGCAAAAGAATCCTTTGAAATACAAAGCTTCGATATATAATTTAACAGTATGAACTGTATGTATCTGATAAAAAAAACTGTTACCAATCTTTCCAGGCATCTTTTATGCAAAACAGGCTATGTCTGTGTATTACTTGAGTGATATAACTGCATTTTGTAGATCATTAGGCCATTTTTTGTTGTTTGTGTGGTATGTTTTTTTTCCATAAACCCTGTGTACTTATCAGTTGATAAATGTGTCCCGGTATTTTGTCGTTGAATAAAATACGGGCAGGAGTTGAAATGCGTAGTAGTTAGATCACGATTGTGTGGCACGAGTGATTTAGTTTTTCTCATTCGAACTACTGGCTGTATTTTATTTAACGATGCAATATTGGCACATATTTAGTATTCGATTCTAACACGTCGTTTTCTTTGAAAACTATCACGAACTTTATTCAACTCGTGATAGTACATCATTGTAACTTTAAAACGCGAAATGATGCCATTTGACGCGCTTCTTTACATACGTCACATCATTACGCGGCAAGTCGTCATTAGATAAACGTGTTCTATTTCATCGTACTATTAAATACAAACGTTTAAATCTGAAACACAGCCACGCTTGTTAGAATCTAACTTCTCATCAGGACTCGGAACACATCAGTAATATATGGTATACATGTTGGGGAAGACAGTCTCCGTATACCTGTGAAACTAATAACTGCAGAGACTTTGCAATGTGCTCTTTCAGGATAAAAGTTCCATGATGTTGATTGTAATTTATCTATTTCAGATACTCACAAGTATTGAACATGAAATGTAGAAGGTCATCAGACTTGTCGCTGAACGCCCACAGTAGACGCAAAAAAAAACTTTCAAAAATAAAATACAAAATACATATAACAAAAACAGACAATGCAGGTTATACGGCTCCGACACCCAGGGCCAAACGTTTCAACACACCATTATCGACACGAAAGCGGCAAGGATCAAACTCTCCTTACGTACAGTTGCACAGCCCTTTTTCAAAAAGTCCATTTAAAAAGACGCCAAGAAAGGCACCATGTAAGAAGAAGATGCGCAAGTCTCTAATGACAGACTTTTCGGTAGAGCCGAATACACCATGTGACGATACAGATAATGACTTTGTTGAATTCAATGTAATAGAATATAATGAAGCTGAATCAACAGACACGAAAACATTAAAATCACAATCAGGATCTGTTCAAGGACATAGCCAAAACGCAAACCATGCTGAAATGGTTGCTGATTCAGACAGTTTTTTTAAAACAACCGAAAAAGACAATATTGACACTCTATGGAATAAATCTTTATGCAAATTAGAAGAAAATGGGCTTGACAATGTAATTCTCGACTTACTGAGAATGATAAGTGAAGACAAATTTCCGTTAGGTAATACAGCACTTAAACTTTTCACAGATGTTGTAAAATGGTACTCCTGTAACAGCACATGTGAAATGAGGTACTCCAAAGAAAGCAAAACTTTCTGGAAATTAGGTTACAGGCTTTTCGGAGGGAGATTTCTGCACTTTATGGGTGGTCCCAAAAATCATGGTCAGTTGATAACAGATAACTGTGATAAAGGATGTTTACCTCCTGCTATGTCAGAGATAAACTTTGCCGTTCCACATGAGCAGGTTTTGAGAGCTTTTGATCCGTACGGACTAGGAGAATATCTAAGAGATAATGCATTTTCGCCAGGTATTTTAACAGATATGATTACGACTCTCGCAGAAAATTTGGAAGGGAACTCCTGTTGCCTAACATTTGACGGAAAGAAAATAAAGCAAGGTTTATCATCTACAGCTGGTGACGTTGACCTGTTTGGATTTGAGAATGGTTTAAGTCTTATACAGAAAAAGCAATCTGTAGATAGTAATACGGAACCATACAAGAAACTTCTATACGAATTTAGCCAGAACACCGATGCTGCTTTAGTTGACTTCAGTTTGGAACGACATAGTCACGTATCCGTACATCTAAGAGAAGCAATGCGTGCAGTGTCAACAGATTTGATTGAAGTACAAGAAGTAAGAAAGAAGAAAGAATATGCAAAGCAGAAGTTGATAGAACGCTGTGGAGAGCACGACTGGAAGAACAGTAGATATGTAATGGCGATTAGTAGCATGATAGCATATATTCACGATATAGACGAGTATTTAAGAGTTGCAAGATCAGTTCTGGAAGAAACTATTCTCTGTATGTCGTGTGTAAATGGTACAGCTGACTGCCTTTTGAAAGGAAATGTGACCAATATTTCACAGTTTGAAAACTACTGCCAAATCACTGAATCTGACATGACAATAACGCGCAGTATAAAACAAAGAACGTCTTTGTGGCATGACAGACGAAAGCTTGCCAAAATAACCGGGAGTTCTATGTATTGCGCGTTGGGCCTTGATGGATTGAAAAGGCAGCAGAATCACTTCGATAATGTAATTTGCGGTACAGGACCAGCGTCATATTCCGAAAAAGTGGTTGCATTTACGAAATATGGTGAAGAAAATGAAATCAATGCAATGGCGACGCTCGTTGGGAAAGTGATGCCATCTATATTTCCGAAAAAGACGGTATGTGAAGAAGGCTTTGTCGAAATAGATTTGAATGGGCATGGCGACCCTTTTATGATTGTATCACCCGACGGAAGCATCAGAGCGGGTCATCACGCGGAAACTACAGAAATGGCAGTTGAATTGAAATGTCCGGTGATGGATCTTCATAAATCTCTACCGCCTAGATATATGTTACAATGCCAATCTGAAATCACTGCACTAGGTGTTAATTCCCTAGTGTATCTCTGTTGGCGGCCAGATTACAGTAGTGTGTTCATTGTGAAGAAAACTGATGAATTATACAGTACAGCATACAACTTAGGTAAAGATATGTACGACGGAGCGTGTCCCAAACGACAGAAAACTGTATCACAGCTGGCAAAACAGTTAAAAACGGACATCAATGAAGCTTGTAAAGATGTTAATACAGTGGAATTTGTCGGCCTGTTTCCTTCCGTTAAGCATGAAAACAATATTGAAAATCAGTTTGAAAACATTTTATTTGGAAACAATAGAATGGAACTAATGCTTTCAGAGATAATCAAAGTATTTGAAACCAAACACCAATTAATGCGCGAGAAGGCAACAGAAGCTGTTGTGTTTCTATGTAGTGCTTTGGATAGAACGGACACACTTTCGTTTTCTGCTCCAGTTTGTTGGTTTACTAAAGGTTATTCTTTGGATTCCTCAACAATGCGCAATATTCTGGAACATGTTTTGAATGCATGTGAGCAAAAAGGTATCCACATACCTGCTATATCGTTCGACGGACAATGGCATACACTAGCTGTCCGAGATGAAAACCAGCAGCCCCTTACAAAGCTACAGTTACAGAAAGACGTTTGGCGCGAGACTGAACAAATGAAGAAACATGCAATATTAGCTGAAATCAGGAGATGTAACACGGAACCAGAATGGCTGATAAAAAAGAATGAGAAGGATGAAATTGTAAGCTATACTCTTTACAGTAAAACAGGGAAACGTCTCCCAAAAATATCGCCAAGTGTAACAAAGGCAACGACAATATGATGCCAAATGTCAAACAGCGAAAACAAACATTGTAACAACAGAAAAAACTATTACAACAGTAGAGGAGATACTAGACAACACAGGAATCATCACAGATAATCAACAAATAGCAAGTGATGACGATGTAGTTCACACAAATGTTATTGACATAGGAACTGTACATATTAATGAAGATGAATTTGTACAATATGATGATAGAGGAGAGATTACAAATTCGGCAGATACCCGAGATGAACTTGACAGCAGAAATCCCCATGTTTCAAGAAGCAACGTAGACGACAATGACTCTTCAGAAAATACAGAATATGCAGAATCCAGACAAAATACAGATGCTGATATAATAAATACAAAGCTTATCGACATAGAGCGTGCATCAGTTATCTTAAATATGCTGAAAACAGACAATAATAGTAACAAAAAGGGTACATGGAATGATAAGACACCAGTATATATAGAAAATGCTTTTCAAAGTGTACAGAACTTAAAGTCTTTACGTGAAATCGACTTACGAGTCATTGTGAGATACCTTAAGAAAATTGGACATAATCACCTCAAAGAAAGTGATAACAAAACCAAGAAAGTGATAGGTATTTGTAACGTCATTGGTCTATCAACTTCAGACCTTGTTGATGGAACCAGCTGTAATAGAAAATATAACAGGAAAAAAAATGTGGTTGTGAAGAGTTTAAAAGAAATTGCTTTTGCAGGATTGTCAAAGATGAGGAAAATGGATTTGAATATTATTTATGCAGAGTACATTTGGCCGGACAGATTGTGGCAGTGGCAACAGAATGCATTCATGCATAGGACAGATTTATACTTTCAAAACAAAAACAAAGCTCATATCTACAATACAGAATCGGAATTGTTCTACATACCAGCGTACAGTAGCGTTAGAAATCAATACGAAGTTAGCTGTGTCGACTCTAGCCATTTGTTGATACGTATGAGACGAAAATGTTGTAAAGGTGGATTGGATGGATTTCCAAATACCGCATGGAACACCGTTGCGAAATCTGGAAATACCAACCTGTCGCTTGCTATGACTGAGTGTATAGTAGATCAGATGTCTGTCCGTACGGCATTATCGCATTTTAGTGAGTGTGTACAGACAGAAATGGAAAGTAATGGTAATATAGGGGAAGCAAGTTTATGCAAAGATGTCCGAGAATGGTGGAGGGCTGAAGATGAAGCAGGTATAAGTGCTAAAGATCGTGTGAATATGAGGACTGCCCTAAGACGAAGACTACTCCGAAACAAAGATCTAGGAACGTTTCCGCCACCGGGAATGTACGTGAGAGGCTGGCCTGTACAGTTGTGGGAAGCTATTGTGGCAAACATAGATGCTAAAACTCTGCTGTATACGTTGTCCAAACAGAAGACATACAACACACACGAGCGTTTTCTAGCTTAGTCGGTGAAACATTCTTTTCAGAGCTGACTTTATATGACAGACGTGGCCAGGGGACTGTAACATCTTCAGAATTTCAATCCTTCATTGGTATCGCCATAGAAAAGCTCCACATGCGTCTCGACAAAGATAGGTATTTTAAGTTAGAGGAAAAGTCTTCTACGTAATACTTCTATGGCAAATTTATTCAGCTTAATACGTCTTTTATATATAGTTAAATTGTTGCTAACATCTTTTTAACAAATAAATATTTTTGGTATTGGTTTACACATCCATCAATTATATAACATGTATTAAAACAATGTTTAATACTAAAAAGGAATTGTACATCGGCTGTAAAAGAAGTTCTTAGAACTTAACTATCATCGACGATATGGAAGCGCAACGGAATTTTTACTACATAACTTTTTTATTACAAGAAGTACATCCTTTAACGTTATTTAGATTTGAACAGTATACCTTAGAAATATAAGAAAAGGAAAATAAATATGAACGGTTGTTATTTTTTCAGAAGCTTTGCCTATCATACAAGCAGAAAGACTGTATATCCTCTATTGAATTCATCGGATTACTCAATGGATGACGAAAATGAATCGTACAATGAAGATGGAATATTGCTCCAGTAAGTGACTATCATATGCTACATGTATAATACTATAAGCTTTCCATGTTCTTTCATAATTTATGAGAAAGCTGCAAACTTTTGAATAGGACTTGTTACTGTGAAGTGGGTAGTTATCGAAAAATGACATAATTCTCGCTGATTGTATCAGTATATACTTTCTGGAACTTGTCTGCGAAATGTTAACACATGTATATGCATTTCACATACATCTATATTTAAAAAAAGAGAATTCTAAATTCGCAAGTTTTAAATTTTCAAATAAACTACGTCTGTTCCTTGTCGCGAAAGTTTCGTAACGCAGAAAATACTTCGACTTCTAAAGATAAAATTTTCAGGAACAAAATAACGAAATTTGTATTTGTTATTTCCCTCTTTACAAGAAATAAATGACAACATTTCTTTCACAGCGACCACTTCTTTGACTCCAAAGAAAGAGCAAGGGTTCTTGGAAAGAAACGTGAAGAGAAAGTATCAAAGGATCGGAATGCTGTACTGAGAGGAGCCCTTGGAGTGCGATGGGAGAAAGCGCGGAGGAATGATACCAAATTGTTGCCCACGACAAGGATGGGGATAGACTGTTAGAGATGAAAATTCACGTTATAATGTTTAGTTCTGTCCAGTTGTAATTTTAGGTTGTATTATCCTTCAAAACGTCACATTGGTTCATAGTTTAGAATATTACTCAAAGCACAGTGCATGCTTTAAAACATAACAGAAATAAGTTATACCAAGTTAGTTCTGTTGTTGACAAATACAAATGAAGTTATACATAACTGAAAGGATAGATGTTTTATTTTTGACCGATTCTTGTTTTATTTAAAATTATGATGGTAAATATTAAAGGTAGTATCACTTTAAAAGAAGAATAAATCAATTGTTCTTTATTCACCAATAAAGAACGTTTTGACATACCAGCATTTAAGATCTCCTGAATACCGTCAACACGTGTCTCTCATGACTTAATAGTAAATGTTGCGCTAAAATGTAGCCCGTTGCATTTCTTTTATGTGATATTTAGTCAATCTAGAATAGAAATATTATCATTTAGGCGTTGAACATCGTCTTAGGAAGAATGGTCTATCACTCAGATGCATATTTTAACACACTCAGGCCTACAGCATTCATGGCTAATTACTGCACGAAAGAAATCCAAATCGTTGACGATGAGCAATGGTAACTCTGATATAATTTCTGAATTACATTTGTAAATGCAAACGTTCAAGACAGTTTCATCAGTAATGAACTATGTCAATTTGAATCAGTTTCTGTTTTTAGCTATACTGATGGGATTAGTGTTTTTTTCTGTCAACCTCTTAGCATAATTGGGAGCTCAGTTGGCTACTGTTACAAATTACTCAGGGTACTCCGTCAACCTTACAGAACACAATTTAAGCAGCACTTCGTAATGGTTTATAGAATTGTGCACGGAGTGTCATGTGACGCTCTTTATCCAACTGTGTTATAATCGTTCTATTTCAACAAACGTCGTTGGACATTCCACTGTATATGTATGATGGTGAATTATGAAAAGTAAAACTGACTTGCTCAAAAACGGTGTGATTTTGTTATAAATACAAGAATTGGTTAGTAGTATCTGCTTGCTTGGTTTATGGCCGAATAAAATTTAAACATTTTGGCTGTGTCTTTTTTAAGACAGAAATGTACTGACAGGGACCAACCTTACAAAGAGTGCTTTGCGTACAATGTATAGTACAGTTGAGAAATAAACGAAAAACTTCAATTATAAATTTAATCACAGAAAATTCGGAGGGTTATGTATAAAACTCAGTACATAATAACTGACAAATCACAGTCAAAGTATAATAAAATCATTGGAAGATTATGCCTTAATCACAATGATCATCACGAAATAAATGATGTTTCATGTTAACATAAACATATTTATCCATTACATGTTATATAAAAATGGACTTGTTCATGTTTTAGAGTCGACAACATATTAATTATAAAGAGTAACTACTTAAAATAATATCAATTTGTAAGAGTGACTAGTTGTCACGATGAACATATAATTTGAGTACATATAAGTCAGAAGTTTTGTCTATATCAACTTGATATAAGAGTATCTGCTAATACGAAACTAAAACTGTGTAAAACATATAAAGATTAGAATATAGCCATTATATCTCACCGGACTCATGAAATAATAAACAGTATTTACAGAACATGATTTGTTTAATGTAAACATCTGAACGTGAATGTTTTTGTTAAATAATATGCCTACTGCTCCGATGCGGTACTATTGAAGTTGTTATCTCATATCTATGCTTCATTTTAACTAACTGAACAAGAATTACGAGAAATCACTTTGTAAACCAACTTTTTGTGAAATCTTAATTCGCAATACTTATATAATCGCAGCTATGATCAAACGTGACCAAGTAACTACTTCCAATATTTTACCACGTAACCTGTCACATTAGTCGTAAAAGAGAAATGAACACTTGCTTGTGGCACTGACAATAAAGACATACAGTGTTAGATTGAGACTGTTAAGCATATAAAACAACACAAAAATATGCATTTCAGTTCATGGTATATAAGGGTCTGTAATGCAATATAACTCGGTAAATAGATTCTGATAGAGTTTTTTGTTCAGTATACTATTACATATGAACCTTATTGTGAGACTTTAGGTTTAAAAGGAATAAATATCTTTACTGAATATAACAGTACAAGAATATGTCTCAATTATCTCGCTTCCTAAGTTCCTGAGTTACAATGAATAAGGCTTTTCAATAGGCACAGTTTACGTGTACAGAAGTACTAAAAGGAAATAAAGGAAGATGGTAAAATGTTAATCTTGAATTTCACAAGAAAGTAAAAGGAAATATATTACTACAGTAAAAGACATTTTTCTTTCTCCATAATTGTATTAGAAGCATTTTGTAAATTAAATGTTTTGAGAATGTTATGTTTACCGATTTTATAAATTTTCACGAAATTCGTTGTGACACGTAAAACTGAGTTAACTTTCAGCTCTATTTTAATAACTTTCTTGGCGAATGTTTTAAATATGAATTAAGGTCACTGCATCAGAGTAAAATTAATGAAATGATACATTTTTGCCACAGAAAACAGTTATACTAGTGAAGACGTCACTCATTCTTATGCTTTTGCATATGTCTTGACAGGCTTGACTTGTGTTTATAAGCCTTTCCACAGCGACATCTGTATTGCGGCGTATTACTGTGCGTAGCTAGATGCTCTTGGAGCGCAAATTGACGCGCAAAGGTTTTGGTGCATATATTGCACCGGAGATCTGTTTTCTCTTCCTTCTCATGAGTTCTCAACTGGTGGGCAGTCGCAAAACTTTTGCTGCAAGATACACACACGTGATTCTTAGGGCCAGAATGTCGGCATGCCCGATGCCTCTTGTAAGTGGTCAACATCCTGGAAGAATATTAAATGTTTTGATTATAACAAAAGTGTAAAACCGTCATAAGAAATTTCGTAATGGCTATATCACTTTTATACGTATTTCTCATGTATATTTTCATCGTGCATACGTATTGGGCACACCTCGGGATCGGTGTTCCTGGGTTCGATCCAAACCGGTGCTCATAAGTGACAGTGTCACTATGATAATACAGTTTACAACTTAGATAAATCGACGAAGAGATACCAATAATTATTGTAGTAACAGCTTTTTAAAGCACATGTATAATTCTGTACATTAAAAAAAACACCGACTTGTACATTGCACCTGCGAAAACATGATTTGGCCCGGAACTATAAATTAAATATTACTTGGAGTACCTTTCTTATCATACATCCAATAAATTAAATTTTAATGGAATTTTTAATACCTGGTATGATCTTCCACAGCAATAATAAGCACCGATTTGTGTGTGTTTTCCTCGCATGTGTCTAATAAGGCTACTTTTCCATCGAAACGTTTTCCCACAGGTTTGACAAACGGACATGTCTAAAAAGGTAAAGAAAAACAAATATATATGAAAGATATCTAAAACATTAACACTAATGCCTTTCTCCATATGGGCGAATGTAATAAAACAAATCATAAATTATTATAACGCTGACTTACAACGTCTTACTCTTTTAATTTTAAGAAAGAACAATGTCTTGAAAAGTAATGTAGTATCCACGTACTAAGGAAATTTTCTTACGCCGTATAATATCCAGTTAGAACAGATTTCGTAGAGATTGAACCCCTGCTTACCCAATTGAAAATTGAACCCCTGCTTAGCATTTTCAAATAACGAACCGTAAAATAAGAGGATAGGTATTATCCGTGATGACATTGGGTTAAAACTAAGTTGACGTTACTCTGACATGTGTACGTT
>JAUMHA010421971.1:0-21886 GCA_032359765.1 Saxidomus gigantea
ATCGGCCGTAATTGAAAATTAATTACTGTCATGAAAACAACATGTAAATATTTAAGTTTTAAATTGAAATTCGTTTTTTGGACGCATTTACCGAATACTCGGATACCTATATCGTATCCGAATATTCGGAAGCTGAACGAATATTCGGATATCCGAATATTCGTTGCCATCCCTAGTTTAAATTTAAAGTAAAATTAAACAGACTACATGTATTATGAATTATAACTTTTCTCACCGATTTTTGCATACAATGTGTAAAACTTTCTAGGATACGATCCAAAACAGGTTAAACTCATTTGCAAGATTATTTTGACCGTCTATAGAATGGCCCAATTGCATGACATAACTCTGCATCCAGTGGTAGATAGCAGTCACAATCAGATTCCTGGATAAGACACATCACCCAGTATAGATCATACAGTCTGAAGATGCCATATATGGAGTTAAAATATATGTAACATAATTATAGTTATATATGGAATTACATGTTTATTTGACATACTGATGGTGCAGAAGATACAATGAACATCAATGGATGGTTAATAACTTGGCAGAAGAATGATGCACATTCCATATTATCTGATGGCATATTTAAGATAAGCAGTTTCATCAGTATAAAGGCTATGATACTGCAGCATTTAGATGTACATATACAATGTATTTCCAAGATTGATGTTGTTTAAATATACAATGTGCATAGTTTTGCTGATTTTATGAAGGGGTACATGTGTAATATAACATAAACTATACATGTAGTAGATCATTCGGGGATATTGTTCCTGGAATACACATGTAGCACATGTTTTATGCATATTTAGCTGTAATAAGTTTCACCCCATAACAAAAAGTTATCTGGTATGAATTAGTAGTCCCATAAATGAGGTATGGTTTTCCACAATATTCATTCTCAAACTTGCTCTTCATACAATATTAACCTTGAATGTTTCTCAAAATCAATGGTTATTATCATAATTTAGTGACATTCCTTCGTGTGCATTTGGGTAAATGGTATCTCCCTGATATAGTAAACTGGCCATTGTCTCACTCTTGAAAGAAGAAAATGTATTAAAGCACTCATATACATAAATAAAATGTACATAAGAAACATACATTGACTTTAGTTTAATCCTTCAGTAAACATTGCAATAACTAAAAGTTAACTTAAAATTTATTTGAAGTTACTTTCCCCTAAATCTTACAATCGTGGACAATAAGTTATGTTATTCATTCTGAAAATTGCACTTCCCGAGACGATCTCCGTGTTTACATTATCACATTACAATGTACTGTTAACCCTCTGCTAGGTAGTACAGCTTCTCCCTACACTCCTAATATGCTTAATTTCTTGCCCGACATAACTTTAATATAAAACATGCAGTCAACAATCGCCTAATTCTTGTTCGACGGTAGCCTGCATTATGTTGGCCAATGTAATCAACTGAACACCATTTCTGGGCAGCTGTCGTGTCCGCTCATGACCAGAAAATAGGTTATTTTCGCGTTCGCTGAAGACCCAAAGTTAGGATATTCACGCGTCTGCCCACGACCCAAAATGGGTATCAAATATATAATATAACTTATCGATGTATTTTTCTTTTGTGAAGGTGCGACGCTTCATGTTGATTTTATTCTTTAAGTCTGATTGAAAGGCCTTACGGAAGCTAAACGTTACAGAAAATTATATGTGAATATGAAAAAGTAAAACAAAAATATGTGGAAAAAACAGTCTAAATTTAGATAAAATGTAAAAGTTCAAAGTGATCGTGTAACGTGTACTCCGTTTATCGTGTAGCGCGTAGTAGCGCTTCATACTTTGTGTAGATCGTGTATCGTTCTGAATTGCTTATTATGTATTTACCAAACGTGCAACGTGCGTGTAACGTGCGTGTATCGCGCGTACATCGTGTGTGTATCGTGCACTCCGTGTGAAAACTGTTACGTTCCGACTACTGTTACTCCTGATATCTTTTATTTAGATATGTTAATTCTAATTCACTCGTCTGTATAGTGGGATCCGAGTCCTATAAACTACAAAAGAAAACAACTAATGTTTTGTCTTATTATCTTATTTAAATGCGTATCTCCAGTCCAAAACAGCGAACATTATTCCATGTGAAACTAAAAAAATACGCTGGTACTAATTCAAGCGGATTTATTTTTCATGATTTTAACAGTGGTGTCAAAAATTAAAAAAAGTTACGTTTCTGTTGTCAACTATAATTGAACAAATAAAGATAATCATGCATAATTTTACCGATACAAGAAGCCACTAGAAATACTATTCCAACTGTTATAAGTTGCCAGTCATGTTTTGAAAACCGAATAAATTTTGCCATGATTGCTCTAGTTGATTTTGTCGCTCGAGCTGAAAATTGAAGTAAAACGCATTCGTAGAAACAAATGTACATAGATGTAAAGGTAGAAACGCAGCAGTTTACATTTAATGTTTCATGTTCATAGAAGTCTAACATTTCACATATTTCAAATCCGAACTGCATATACAAACATTAAATTGAGTACGGTAGACAAATAAACATACCATCCCCTATCGTAACATTGAAATAGAGTTTCAAATAATTTGAAAGACGTATCGAAATTGCATTAACGAAAATGATAGTGCACCACCTTGCTAATTTAACATGACATTACATCGATATCAACAAATGTTTAGTTCATGTCAAAAGTTTACTTTTGTTGAGTTTGTTTCAATCAAATGGCGAAATACGCGGGAAAGCACAGCACACATGACGTCATTTTAACGAGGTTTCGTCATTTGATTTCCGGAATTCGTTACGCTCGATATACTATTTGACGTTGCAATTTGTTAAAGATTAATATATTAGTGTGAATATGGAGACGATAAAACATACATCTGAATAACTATGTTATTCTGCATTGTGCTTTAGATGAAATCAATTGACCAGATTCAATACTCGGACACGCTCATTAAAACTTTAACCATTTTAGGGAAATTGCATTTATCGGATATGTTGTATATCCAAATCAGACGTTAAATGGAAATTTTTGTATGCTTGAATAATGGTTAACAGAGTGTGCTAAGTTTTAACACTAATCTATTTCGCTTACCATTTCTAATGTTGTCGTCACATTGTACATCTGTCAATTTATCGTAACGTGCTCCGTTTTTCTGTGATTTAAGTGGCATCGTGAACTCACTGCTTTTCCAGGAATTCAAACCTTTAAAGTGAAACAAAAAAGTTTGATACCAAAATGTTACAGTGGTTTTGTCCGCACATTCGGTTGAAGAATGACACTAAATTTGTTATACATTGTCTTTATTTGAGGTTAAATACATTTATTACTGTTAGCGTAAAATCAATAGAAAATTATGTTCAAAATAACATTTTGCTTAGTTTAGCTTACTTATTGTACATTAATCGAAGACTAAAATGCTTGCAAGTTACATTGACTACTCTCGATGACTGCTGTTTATGTCCAGTTCTAACTTCGAAAGAAGGGAATGTGGAGGACTGAATGTTTTCTATGTGACAGGGAGGAATGTACAAGTGTATTTACTCGACCGTTATAAAGACAATTATACTTTTTTTCAGTGAATTGAAATGAGCTACATTGCATATGTTAGTTTAGAACATGCAAAATTTAGTGAATTTGTTAACCAGACAAATGAGGCAAATAACTGAAAAATAACAACTGGAAAGTGTATTGGTCTGTTTGTTTCAGAAAAAAAACATTTTTAAAATTTCATCACTCTGCTGGGGCCTCATTATTCCAGGCAACGTAGAGTTAAAGCTTGAAGTAATTGCAAAATAATTTATTTCATGTGCATTTTAATCGATGTAGGTAGACATACAAGTAAACAAAAGTTGAATGTTCCTGGGTAAAGGGAAACCGAAAAAATAAATTGAAGTTTTTAACTTTTAGCACTTGCTTCAGTTTGGGTTTATAATATGAACGGCGTACCATATGACGTAAAACGTTTGCAAGCGCGCTATTTAAACTTCCTGTATTTTGTAAACGTGCAAGATCACACTGAAAATGTGTTTTAAAGGAAAGGAGACTACAAAAGATGTAGGATTAGTTTTTTGTTTTAACGAAATTAGATGTTTTCCCCATGATATAGACATGAAATAGAGACATTAACGCTAACCGTAAAAGTATGGGTGCTGTTGTTGTTGTTTTTAAAAATCACCTGTCTTATTACCAAATTCTAAATGTTGTCCTTTCAATATGGTTGTTGATCTAAACTCTATTTATGAGTTTAAAATAGCCGTAAAACACAAAATTAAACGATTGTTTTTACACCAAAACATAAAATTAAAAAAAAAAAAACCATGGAAGGCCTTATCAATTAAACGAGTAAGCACTGGCACAGAACATGTATATCATATCCAACGATAGTGCCTTTTTGACCATTTCTTCTTTATTTTTATACAGCGATGACATTCAGCTACATGTAGCAGATACTCAAAGAAGAATGATCAATTAAATGACGATACATACACACACCTGGTAGTCTACCTACCTACATAACCGCGAAGGTAACGAAAAGTATTCTGAAGCGATCTGCTGACAAAAATATTACAACAAAAACGGATGTCGGTGTACTTTTTCATGTGTTATTTAAAAAATATGGCACCTTAAATCCAAAATCGGGAACTGGTAGGCGAAGTAGGTTTATTTTATTTTCCTGATGTGTTTATAATAAGTAACAACTGCCTGAATTGACCTATTTAGGTCCGTGTATTAGACAAATGACTTTTACGAAAAAAATTTGCATCGTAAGTATTTTAGTTGCTATGGCGTTAATGCAACCATGGTAATATATAACTTTTATATCAAGGAATTTAAATTTAATCAGAAATGGGTACATTTATTGCTTTGATAATATTAGGTGTGTGAAGTATTAAATTATCATGATGATGATGTAAAAACATTCAACATGTAGGTATTTCATTTTCGTACGTTTATAACAAGTCACACCAACTATGATAATAGTAATATGAGAATAAATTAAGGTGCCTAATTAATGTATTTGATACATTTGTATATTTGTAAATGTATATATCAAGTAGAATAGTGTATGTGTCATTTTAGCATGTATAATATTTGAATATGCATTTCTATATTTCTATATATATTTTATCACAATATGAAAGCTTGTTCGTATTTTAAGCGTTGGTGGGTTGGGTAATATTTTAACCCCAGAAAACTTAATTACGCAACATATCATGCTTTAAATGCATAGCAATTAGAATATCGGACAATTAAATTTGAAATATTTGCTGATATTTAAAATAAACGAATTACAGTAGGCATAATAAAACGATAATACAGAAATAAGTATTTCTTTGTATTTTATTGTGTCTGAAATTGCTCTTTTAAGAGTGTGAAATTAATGTTAATTTTCATAAATTTCCCATCAGAGTTCAGAGTGCAACTTTGTGGTTGTAACAATGGACATATTTTCCTGACAGAAAACACATAATTCGTTTCTTTTGCAATTACTGCATACTTGGGTAGTATTTTAGGCTACGTTAACTGGACCACATCTCCGAGGTGATATTTAATGTCATCAAGTTACAATCATAAAGAACGTAATTGTTGTAAGCAAAATCAAATCAGTACATTCAACTTCTTTCAAAAAACAAGAATTCTTCAGTTTCCATATAGAATCATCATATAAAAAAGAATTACATCCCCTTAAATGTCTCATTTCTGTTAAAAGATAATACAAAGGTGATGGTTTGTGCCAAACAAAATGAAGCTCTGACAAGCCTTTTCAGAAAAAAAAGCATCACGCTACTGTACACTTATTTTAAGTTTCATGGAATTCTATCTATTTGTTCTTGAGTTATGATTCCGGACTGACGGACAGACGGACAACACCAAAACAATATCCCTCTGCCTTTTACGGGGGATAATATAAATATTTCTTTAATTAAATCAAATCTTAAATAAAATAAACTATCTAGACTTCACCTGCCGCTCTTCATGTTGTGCCATATTGACTAAAATAGAATATTATCATAAAACATTCCACAGTGAGTGCATAATATTCAATTCTGCATAAACAATGTGCGTTTTTCGGCTTAAGCTGAATAAGCTGGCTTTGGCCTACTTTTTGACAAATTAAATGTTACGAATAGAAGCGCTGTAAATGGTATGTGTGTACGACCCTTTTATTAAGATATACTACCATTCACGATTGATGTATATACCGTGTCTGTCTGTTTTTTAAATCTCTCAATGGCTGCAGGTGAATATTGGAATATCCGGCTCTCGGGTATTTTATTCGGCTCAATGCTGTTATAATGTTGCTATAATGTTTTATTGTGTAAGAGCATTGTTTAAATTAACCTGCATACTTCAGTTTGTAAAACTGAAATAGGCATGTGACAAGCGGTTGAGAAACGTATATAGGGACATATGTTTACATTTATAAAGTTTAAAACACATTTTGTACCACCAGTTGGCGGTGTTTGGTTAAGTTGTATGATAGAGATTTCAATAAACTGATTTATGTCAGGTATCATTTTCTTTCACGAAGAATCAATGTACACGTAGACTGTTTAATGGTCAAAATAATATAATTTTTTTACGTCCGTTTGGTATACAGTGTAATACTAAGCCACTTATTTTTAGTTAGGAAATACATAAAAAGATGGGCAACATAACAAAAGAGACCTTAAAGGTAAACTAATATGTAACTTTTGAATTTACAGAGAAACAGTTTAATGTTGGTACCACGCTTATGCACAGACAGTGCAACCTCCCTACAATAGCCAACAACCTGATAACTGGAAATTGGCTGATGTTTAAAGGTGGCTGTTGCTCAGAGGGATTATTTTGCGGTTAAATATATTATCAGCTTTTTTGGTGTTTTTGCGGGTTTATGCTTTTGGTACTTAACATTTTAAAGACTCCCTTACAATCAAAGTTAACAAACAATATCATGTGAGTGATTGAAATTGTTTACTTTTGAGTTAAATCAATTATCAATTTGTAAACAAATTATCCTTGAACACGCTGATTGACAAATATTTTGCACTCCGTAAGTCGATAATGAGAAAGAAATCCGAACAAATCGGATCACGCGATTCCTGGAATATGTCTATTTACCGATTCTTTTTATATTTGGGTCGTGGGCGGTGAGAGAATAGCCTTACTTAAGGTCTTGGGCGGACGCGAGGATAGCCTTTCTTTGGTAATGAGTGGATACAACAGCTGCCGAGAACTTGTGTTAAGTTGAATACTTTGACAAAAACAATTGCAAAAATACTTCTAATATTATTTTTATCTTATTATCTTCATCAAGTTACTCTGACTGTAAATAATTCAGTATGTTTTACAATTTATGTTTTTGATTGTATATCTACAGAACATGCGACTGAAATAGAAGTAAACATGCAATACGAGCATCGTGATTTGCAGAATTTCAATGCTATCGCGTATCGTCTACCAAGCCGAATTGCGTGCGTAAAATGTATAAAGTATTGTATTAGCTTATAAACGCCTGTTTTGGCATTATCTACTATTCAGTTTAAAAAGACACATCCTACATCTGCTGTATCATTTGAAGAGACTATTGAGGCTTATGTATTTTGATATACTTGTTTCCGTCTCAGAACACAGGAAAATTAACCTTCAAACTATAAACTGTAAAATATATTGTACACACAACAGCTGTGTCATGAAGCAGTCACGCAGCAAGACTTTGTACATCGTTACAGACAGAACGAGCATGCTCAAATTATATAATAATGTTTGAATGTGCATAGGTTTTAATACTGTCATGATAGTTTTGCTTTTGCGACAATTACTCCACCCTTTTTATTCACAATGCAGTAATTCTTCTTCGTTGTTATATGACAATAGAACAAAAAATGGATGACGTAGTACATCACAAGAAACCAGAAATGAGCACTGATAACACCTTTTGCGACAATGAACCAATTTTGGAATATTGGTGTACATAAATGTCAGATTCCAATATTGGGGGACTGTCGTATACCTCGGTAAACCATTTCTTGCCTCCTAATGTGTCTAAACATCGGACAGTAAATGCTCAACAATAAACCAATTAATGGATGTCGTAATGCATCACAGGTAACAAGAAATGGGCGACTGTTGTGTACGTATACATACATTTTGTGGGCGATTCTCGCCTCCGATCACGACCCAATTTCATTTCAAAACATAATTCGACATTTTCCGAAAATTGTTTTATGGAAATCTTTTCTGGTCAAAAATTTGATGGCTGATAAGTGTTTTCCTTAGCCGGTTGAGAGAGTTTCTCTTATTTCGGGATGAAAAGTAGTGGCCGTTGGCCGGAGTTTGGAGGAGGCTGCTGGTATGAGGTAAACATATAGGAAAAAACCAACATGGAATTCAAATTGACTGTTGTAAGGAGGCGGCTGCTGGTGTGAGGTGACCGTAAGTGGAGGTTATACTGTTTGCTGGAATACCATAAAATTTTAACGACAAATGTTTTAGGATATAATTATGTAGTGTAAGAATATTTAATCTGAAATTGCACGTGCTGAAACTCGAACTTTTGAAAAACAATTATTGAAACGTTGAAACAATGTGTATATAAAATAACAGACTTTAATATTTTACAAAAATGTATGGTTTATGAAATCGGTCAATGTGTTGCGGAGTTACGGTCAATCTAAAATTGCTATTTATCGTAATTATGAAAAAATATGCAAATCAGCAAAATTTCAAATGCTTGTTTTTCAGCCTAGAATTAAACTGTTTTGAAAAGAAATACATTATTGGAAACCTGAATATCTTTTGTTTTTAACATACAATGGATTCGTAAGAAGCGGCCTTAACAGTTTCGAAATTCTAGCACCTGTCTTTTCACCTCATTTCTATTTATCAGCAATGCTGACATAAAAGTTTAGATGTTACTCATAGCTGTAGCATACTTACTCTAAACGGTATGGCATATTTGACCCCTTATTGGCAATATTGTCACATTGCGCATCATGTTATATTAATTACCTGAAATAAAGTCACTTACTTGTAGTTTTAGTAAGTTAGTTGGCAACACGTTGATACATGTACACTAGTACATGTATGATAAGAAAGGTATCTTAAATAGAAGTAAACAATTAACCACTAATGTACATTTCTTACAACAAATCGATCTTCCACCACCCTTTCACAGAAAATATCCTCCTCGTGAAATATAACTGCTTTGACAAGTGTTGAGCCTCTGTTACACCTGGTTGTCTGAATTGAGATGTACTGATCACGTGATGATGTCAGAAGGCGTGTGTAGCTGTGGATAATAAAAACGGATTACTCAGAACGCTGCTTCATATGTACTTTTTTGAACAAGCACTCTAAACAGTAACGGGAAGTACATGTAACAAAAAAGTAAGTGTTTGTCATCTTAAATATGTATACATAGTGAAACAAAGATTGAAACTTATTTTATCGAAAATTTTATATAATTAAGAAATGTATGCGCCTTTCAACTGCTAGCATTATCGGCAAAACTGCCATAGATTGCGGAGTAAAACCTTATATTGATATCAATAACTGTTGAAACTGTAGAAACTTTGTACATATATAGTAAAAGTCAAAAACACAGTTCATGAGTTAATTTAATCATTATTTGCCAAATAATGATTTAATTAACTGATGGACTTGTTTTGTCTTTTACTATAATTAACTTTCTTCGACACAGTTAATATATTTTTCACGTATATACATATCAAGGTATGTTCGCAGTCATATTATTATATTTACATGACTCTATATACAATTTAGCAAGTAATAATGTATTAACTAGATACTTAAAAGGACTACAGGGCCATTGTGGCCATTGATATCACCTGAGATCTTGGTGTCACAAACATTATTTCTACATATGGTTAGGATTGATGATGAAGGGAAAGTGCTACATTGTAATCAAATTTTTTTTATAGTACGTTTTCCAACAGCATGACTCAAAGTTTGGTATGATTTGGCCCATAATCACAGTTAGCTGAGACATTACTGTCATACACTTTCTGTAAACATATGATAATGATAAATGCGAAAATGCTGCCGTAAAAACATGGTTTCAACATGTTTCCACACAACATGGGTCATATTCTGGTGAAAATGTACCCATAAACGAAATTTGTAAGATCTTACTGTCAAACACATTCTTTATAAATGTAGTGATGGTCAATACAGAAGAAAAGTGCAAAAGTGTATAAATGTTTGGTCTGATTTAGCCCATAATTCAACTTTGACAAGATCGGACTGTCATACACATTATGTTTTAATATGATTAGGATTAATACAAAAATGAACACTTTTAAGTTTCTTTAATGAAATACACATTTATATTTGGTAGGTCTTCACACAGCATTGCGGAATGTTTAACTCCTCGAAGCAATTGAATGGTCTCAGATAGAAAATTAGAGCCAAATTAGAGTTTGGTAGCATTTCCATTAAGAAACATTTGTGCTGAATGACTTTGATACCGTGCAAGTGGTTTCTGACAAATAGATTTTTAAAGTTTTTCCTTTCGGTTGCCATGACAACAAGTGTTCTGCATGTATCAACTCAATTGGGATGAATCTGATAGATGACCAAGCAATGGCCATTGCTAAGATGTTTGAAAAATTGACTATTCAAATTGTGTTCTTTGCGTGTAAATATTATATTAACCTATCTTAATTAGATACATACACATTGAAATATAATATTACTGGAACTTCAGTATCTATATAGCGCATTTTGAATTAATATCCATACAAAATCAAAATATAATTGTTTTCTATATTTTATATACGACAATTCTGACTTACTTTCGTTCGTAATTATTGTTATCTAAATTCAATATCAGGACGCTGTAGCAGGCGACACCTAAGCGTTCTGATGAAAACCATTCCAGTTGGAAGGTAACATTGCCTTATTCAATTGTCTTCAACAGCGATTGTCCAATCTTGATCCCCCGGTCAAAATCGATTCGTCTCCGCCGAAAAGCCTATTTATAGACAACCAAATGTTATAACTGGTGAAATAATGTATAATTGACAGAAATGTCAGTTTATTCCGACATTGTCGATAGAAATTTACCTTGCATAAGCGTGTATTACTATCGAAATGGGTAACTCAACCAATAATAAAATATTCTTGTACATCTAAATTATTAAAAGGGCGCGTCCATGTATCGCATTGTATCGTTTGACAAACACTATTGATATAGTTACCTAATTCTTCCTAGTAAATATTCGATTCATGTCAGCATCGGCTCACCAATAAAGATCAACAGCTAGGTAAAATATATTAAACAATTAGTGGATTTTGTCTGTACCACTACCTTAAAAACTTGTCCATACGGTCTTGGTGAATACGAAAAGTAAAAACGTTCAAATTCTACAGAACCAGTCAAAGGTTTTGGAAAAAAAAATCAACGTCGTTTAGTCTGTGCTTTCCTATTTATGTATACAAATATTTTGCCAGCTGACACAGCACCTTCAAATAGTCTATTACAAAGAATACCTTTACTCTGAAAGAAACATATACAAAACAAAATGTTTGAAAACGAAAATAAACAATATGACAGGTTGTTAATTGATCATAATTACTTAAGCGGTATCAAGCGTTTACTAACACGGAAGGGTTAACACAATTACGGCGTACTGGTATTTTTTCACGGCTCCGTTATTCACAAGCTGACCTCTTTGTCTGTTATAAATCGTGTGAATTAAAATTTGTTTGCACATCTTTGGTTGTAGGCTTACCTGAACTTTAATAAATTACATAACTGTTATTGTTTGCACATGTCAGGCGAGTTATAGGTAATACGAGTGATTAAATTTACAAACAAACAAGCTTTAGTTATATTATAAAATACGGTCACTTTGTGCTATCAGCACAAATAGGTTCGGTATATTCTAACGAAGATATCGGAGCGCAGATATTTGGACAGCAAATTGATTTGTTAACTTCATAGTTTATAATTTATATAACATTGTTCATCCTTACTAACTTTTGTTTTATTTTCTTCTTTCTTATTCCATTTGTTTTATCAAAGTTTAAATTATTCCGTTCACAATCATGGCTTCACCCCAGATTTCGAAGAAGAGGAAGGCATATTCGATCACGGAGAAACTTCACACTATTGAAAGGGTCAGGAATGGTGAATCTCAGGCCAAAGTCAGCAAGGAAAGTGGGATCATAGCAGAATCAGTTATACGAGGATGGCTCAAAGAAGACGAAAACTACGAAATGCTAGCTAGCCGTTCATTGGAGGATTGTGGACAGGCCAGGAAAAGAGCTTGAAATGCCAAGGAACCGCATCTTGAGCAAGCCGTATTTACATGGTTTAATCAAGCTCGGTCCGAAGGCATGCCTATCTCTGGACCTGTGATCCAGTCCCAAGCTAAACAATTCCACAGTGATTTGCATGGCATAGAAGCTGTAAACTTTGAAGCTTCAACTGGGTGACTGAGCCGGTTTGAAAACCTGCATTCAATCACTCAAGTGAGGATTCGGGGTGAGCAGCGCTCAGCAGACGACGCAGCAGCAGACTTATACCCAGAGGAACTACGGAAGCTCGTGAAGGACGCTGATCTGTGTGGCGATCAGTTAAACAATTGTGATGAAACAGCTTTGTAACCTAAGATGCTTCCGGACAAGACTATGGCTTGTAAGACTGATGCACAGAAGACACTAGGGTTCAAGCAAGCTAAAAATCGCATCACTGTCTTGTTATGCTGTAATAAGGCAGGGACGCATACGCTTGCCCCCCTGGTCATTGAGAAGTTTTGGAAGCCTTGATGTTTCCATCACATCAACATGGACAGTCTGCCTGCCCTGTATCAGTACTCCAAGAATGCTTGGATGACATGCACGATCTTCGAGGACTGGTTTCATGAGGAGTTTGTGCCTTTCGTCAGGAAACACTTGCGCCGTAATTGACATTCTTCTCATGGACCACTGTCCTGCCCATCCAGGGATAGCATCACTGACTTCCCTGGACAAGAAGATCAAGGCTGTTTTTCTTCCCAAGAACACCACCTCGAAGCAACCGTCCCTGGACCAAGGGATAATTTCCACCTTATAACGCAATTACCGGCGTAATTTGACAGGCGTAATGATAAATAGCAAAATGTCTGTCTCAGATTACATGCGTCAATTGAATTTGAAGGAGGCAATTCATCTCTAAGGTTCAGCTTGGAGCGAAGTAAACAAGAAAACAATCGCTGGCTGCTGGGTGCAGCATTTACAGTTTAGGGGGGAGGCAGTTCCGATAACGAGGATGTCGACGGGTTCAACCAACAAGTGTTGAGGGAGTCCGAGCAACGGGTGCAGGATCTACACACTGCAAGTGAGGTTTTTGAGGAAGATCTAGAGGAGAAGACCTTTCAACAATGGCTATCTGTAGATGATGAGGTACCAACTTCGACAACACCGACTGACTACAATTTAACCACTCGATTAAATAAAAAACATAATGCGTGCCAAACATCAATATGCTTTAATTTAGTTGGATGGGTGGGGTGTACGCATTATATTGTCTGTAGAACAGTACGGCAACATAATTATGAAAATGACGAACTGAAAAATATTTTGCAATAATCATTTTTTCTAATAAATCTCTATTTATGTTAAACTATCTTTGCTTTTACATATTACCTGTGGAGTGCATTTTGTACTTATTAAAGTGTTCCAAATAAACTTCTGAGCAAGGTGAACGGTGATATGAGTATAAACTGAATCCATAAATTTTAAATCAAATAAAGTAGTGTATCAATACCTACTGATGATCAAATATGACTCAGATTCAACCTTGATTTATAAATTATAAGTATATAAACATATTAATAGACACCTTGTTACATTAACCGTGCAGTCTGAACGTCAAGAAAATCGGCCGGTATAGTGTGACGTCATAAAATGAAATAAAGTAAATAACGTCAAGGAAATAGACAAAAGTTAATAGAAATATTTCTCTACGTCTCCAACGACGCCATTTACATCAGTTATATAATATTATAAAATCTTTCAGGCATTAAAATTTCATTGCCGGGGAAGCGTGGAAAAACTTTCAAATTTTGAAAAAAAACCATCCGCAGTAAGATTCTGAGTGTACATGTATCATTCTAAAACGCGGGAAATAACAGAATTTTCTAAGCCATTTTAGACGTCAACGTGGCATACAAAGCAAAACATTTCATTTGGTACGTTAAAATATGATTTTTAAATCATAATAATTTTGACGGCAATAACATGTGGTCATCAGCATGTATGAAGGTCTTTCTCCATAGTTACAAAATCTCGACACTTAATATGAGCGTATTATTGGAAAACCGTTTCAGTTTTAATTTTCTTTAGGCTATCTTTCGTTTAAGGTATATTTTTGTCAGTCGTAGGTCTACGAAGAATAAGATATTTTTTTTGTAACATGGCCGTCCTAATTTTAAAAATGCCTGTAGTTCAGAAAAAATATTGAAAGTGTCTTAATGTTTTCTTAATAAAATATTTGCATATTGGGATATATTATAGTCTCTACAGATATGTTAAAGGTGATCTAAGCATTTTTTTTAACATACGCATTACAAAACAATTTCAGCTTGGGGCTCAACCTTCAGTGGTCTGCTTTGGAATAATTGTCGATGAAAGTGTGTAAATATATTAACAGATTAGAGAGTTCTGCGCTATAATGAAATAATTTGATATGCACGTATACTCGGCACTGTTCATTAAATGCGGATCTTTATTCTAGTTTTAGGACTTCGATGTAAAGATCTGGCATTCAAGGCATGATGATACTCTATCATTTCTCCGTAACTTGAAATATCAATTTTAGTTTTGCTTTTATATGCGTAAAATATGTAAATTTTAGCAATTGTTGGTCCTCTCAAATGTATTGATAAAAGATGGATGTGCAGATTTGTTTAAATAATAATGACACAATCTATTTTGGACGATGATGTAAGCGTACACACATAACAAAAATATATAGCATATTATTTCTTCTTGTTCATTGTGTCCAATGTTTCTTTTTGCAAAAGCATGTAATTGTTTCCTGGTACGCAAATATAATGTGGTCTAACAAATAAGAAGAAGGTTTATACCTTTTTTAGTCCAAAGGTGTTCACATGAACACTCCTTGTAAGCAGTTTTTAAACTTCAATGACTGCCTCCTTGTTAAAAATAATGTGAGAAACTGGGCAGGTAACCACAATTCTTAAAATTTTCCGCAGGTCAACATTGTTTTGTTACAAAAAAAAATGTAATTCATAGTCTGTGATTCTTTTAAAAACTGATAAGGCTTATTTGCTTGTAAATTTTGAGCGTCCAACATGTTAAATTTGATTCATGGCATTACGGTATAAATATAAATGAAACAAGAATTTTTGTTATAGTTTGTGAAACACCAATGAACATCATACGTACTTGATTGAGCGATTGTTTTGCCAAATGAATAACTATTGGCAAACATTTTTGATTAGATGGAATCGCGACTTGATGCATGTTTTTGGTTAATTTTATGAATATTTTAGTTAAATTACGAAGATATCACCCATAGCTTAATGTATCAGTCCAAATTTAATCAAGGCAAACATTTTATTCAATTTCTTTATTTTAAGTCGACTAAAAGTTGGCAAATTTTGATATTAATAGATGTACGTTGTTCATATAAACTTACATTCATTATACGATTTATCTATATTTCTTAGGACTATTCGTTGTGCCCACGTCACACTCATTCATAATTTAATCATATTACAGGTTTGTTTTTCATTTCAATATACATTTAAGTTACTTCTAGACGTAGCCGTCTTCTTGTATTAAACAAAATCAGACAGCGGATATTCAATATCACTATTAGGCAAAATCTTATCATGGTCAATGTAACTGGAATTATTAGAGATAACGAACAGAAGGTGAAAAAGTACAAAATTACAGTGATCGATTATCTGTTTGTAAGGATCGTCTGTTTGAAATCCTGGAAGTGTGAAAATATGTCATTACAAGAAGAAAAAAAACGCAAAATAATTTCGATTACAAAAGTATAATGACCAGTTCAACAGCGGTGGTAAAAATACGTCGACGTAATTATATACAAATTCGACTTAAGAAATTATTTGCAGTGCCTGTTTTTTAAATGCCGTACTATGTATTTGCTACTGTTTACGTCAAAAGATCCCAAGTTATGAATAGGAAAAATGATGCAGAAATGCGAGGCATGTACTTTATCCACGTGAATCATTATTAGTTTATACATAAGCGAGTCAAATTAGCCGAATACAATTTCTAGTTATCTTGCTGAACTGAGTCAACGAGTGTTTGTAGGCTCAGCTTTTTCTCGCAAGACAAGTGGCCTCAATCAGCTGTTCCGTAAGGCTTGATCCTTGGTCCCTTAGTCGTCCTAGTCTATGTGAACGATATATCCGAATATCTTCTAAAAATGACCCGTTTATTTGCCGATAATTGTTCATTATCCGTGTCTTTAAATGATTCAACTTATATGGAAACAATCCTTAACAATGACCTTACTCCGATCTCTATCTTGATAACCAATGGTTAGTTAAATTTAACCTGTTGCAAACAGATGCAATGTTCTTTTCACTTTCAAATATGCCAAGGCCAACATTTCATTTTGAGAATTCTCCACTGACATATGTTGATAATTATAAACATCTTGGTTTAACTTTCAGTCATAATGGTACTTGGCATACTCATATATCTAACATAGTGTGGGGTGTCTTGGGTGTCGGGGTTCCCATTGAGCGGGTAGCTTTTTCAGCGTTGTGTTCTTCTTCAAATTGTTTATGCAATTTTTTTGTTTAGAAATTAATATAATATTTACATGGTTTATAATAATAAGGTAAACTGAAAGACATCTATATCCCAAATAAATGTAACCTTAAGACCTTTGACTGTACCGTTGACCCCGTGATGTTGGGACATAGGTCCTCAAAGTTGATATAGACGTTTGAATCAAGTTTCTCGGCAATCTTCCTAGGGGTCCAGCGGATATGGAGCCGACAGGGAAAACCAATGAACCATAAAGTGTGACTTTTACCTTGAGACAGCCAGGTCGGGATATGGTGCTATGCTCGTTCTCTTGAGAGGACATAAAAATTTGACCCGAATCATGAAATGTATTCAATGGGTTGGGGGATATGGAGCAGACAAAGGTAACAAATGATAAGTGTGGCCTCAATCTTCGCCCGGTTTGGTCTTAATATGTGTCATAAGAATATAACGCATATATTTCAGACTTAGAGAATTTCAAAGTAAACATTTAGAACATTTATATTTTTGCACCCATTATTTACGTGTTTCAAATTTGAGGCAAGAAAATACATGAAACACATTCTTCGTTTAAAATTGTATATAAACACTTGAAAGACACTGTTTTTTTTAATTGATTCACTTAGGTATTTCGGGTGACCATTACACAACTAAATGTCTACTACCGAAGAACTCACGTACGAGCATGCTGCTGTTGCTGCCGATTCCCGGGAGAGCTCTAAGATCGGAACGTGAGACATCATTTTCCTTTTGGTTAAGATACTACAGCACCAATTCTAATAAAATTTGTTTTTAGGGAAGTAAACACAATCATTAAAATAGTTATCACTAACCCAACCTTAAGTATTTCTATTACACTGTATAAGTTTTACTCGGACAGCTTAACCTGATCCTCTTGACCTCTTCTAGCATAATTTCATGGTCGATGTAACTATATAATTATCTTCAACTTATTTAACGAATATGCACGTGGATAATGAATGCATCTCTTTCAGATCGTGTGATATTATCAAAAGTGTACGTAACTCAGTTGGTAGCGAACTTGTTTGTTATAATAACTAATATGTGTGTTCAAGTCATGTCAACGTCAGAAACAAACATCTTTTAACAATTTTTAAAGCGAATGATAGTATCTTTATTTTGTAAATATTGTACTATGAATGTATTTTCTTGTATTTCAAGTCGTGTACGTTTTTCCTTTATGCGTTGTATACTGAAAACAAAAGAATATACTGTTTATTTCATCATGGTTAGCTACATTCCTTGTACAGACTGAAACGCATGATTGAAAATGTATAACCGCATAACACATACCTTACGTTTTAATTCTTTGCGGGCAAGATATTACGTTCCGGCCCGACTAAGTCGTGTATTATCCTCTAATTATCTGATTAAAATTATCTGATCACTTCAGTTTTGAAGGACTAATATATATTCACAGATATATATAATTCATCAATATATAGCATTTTTTCTTTATGTGAATAGTAGTGTATAGCATCGCTGTCATACATGTAACAAGAAAATAGAGTTGCTGGCCACATTAGTTCATAGTCAAGAATGATGCATAAAACACAGAGGATGCTTGCAAACATATGGCAAATAAGTTTTACTAAATTATTTGTCATACTGACGAATACAAATTAAGTTACACCAAACCGAAAATGTGAATTTTTACTAGGATACTAGTCAAAACAGATTATTTACAGATTTCCTCTAGTCTAGAATTATAAATCACTGATTTATATTTAATTCAAAATTAAAATCACTTTGAACGGTAATATCACTTTAAACAAAGAATTACTACATTTCTATGTCCATAGAATAATTATTTTATATGTGTCTTACAACAGATCCATCATGAGGGACCATGGCGGGAGTGCTGTAGATGCAGCTATAGCTGCGGTGTTATGTTCTGGTGTTGTGAATGCCCACAGTTGTGGTATTGGTGGAGGAAGTATTCTCACCTACTATCAAAAGTTATAGCTATTCATGTTTTAAAACTAATTGCATTTAAATGCAAATGGAATAACGATGTACATAATAATAAATTACATAAAATTTTATAAATTCACTTTGGTTTCTGAGAGAAGAATACTTGTAAATAAGCTATCAATCAGTTTAAATCATTCTACTCAGATTAAGGGCGGTATAATTAAAAGGCAAAAAAAACAAAAACAAGCAGCTATACTCTTATTCTGTCACTGGTTTCACCAGTTTAATTATAGTTTGAACCGGAAACCTCAAATATCACTTAATAGTCCTACAAAATGGTCTAAAGATTTCTATTTTCTCTAGAATAACTTTTCAGTTTGCTTAATTTTTGGGGTGAAGTTATAATAACCCTACTTGTCACTTTACAGATATCATCTTTGGATTGTTTATAACATACCTTTCTAACTTAAACGTAATTCGTTAATGTAATACATACTTTCTCATTAAAATATCTCTTTTGAAAATAATACCGTTTTTAATGACGCTTAATTTTTCATAAAGGCTTGTTGTTACTATAACCAATAATGAAAACAGTGAAAGTTACGCGCTTGCGAATATTTCGTTTTCGATCTAAACAAAAATTGAAAAAAAGGAATAAAGTGTATATTTCAGTAGCTTTCCAATGATATGAAACATTAATAATTATATTTTGTTATAAAATAGTTACGGCCGTTAAAAAGACACCCCTAACAATACAAAAAAACACGGACTACCGACCACTGCCCACCACGCAGATATTTGTATTAAAACGAATGATATCTCTTTGAAATTATAGAAATATATCTTTTTGGAATATATAGTAAAATGGCTTGTGATACTCTCAGCATTTAACAGCTATTGTGATAACCCTACGTCAGAAGAGCGGCTGTCGATTTAAACATCTGATATTCATAGAAGTTCTTGTCCGCGATATGCCATACATGATATTTTGGCGGCTGTTGCGATTTCGGCAAGTTTACAACTATGCAAATTCAAAACAGGTGAAACTATTTTGCACGGCATATTTAAAGCGTTATACAGTATTTAAAATCATTTCAGTCATGTAAAGCGTATCTGATTTAGCTATGTAAATTAAATCATGGTGTGCACAACACCACAGGGCTACGAAGTAGTGCTCGCTTCTGTGTACTTGTACCGAGCCATTAATCTTTTAATTTCTGTATTTTATCAATAATTTGCATTAGTTCAATTGCAGTAGAGTTTTGTCGTTCATGTTTTTAATCGATGTAAGCAGAAGATATCTTCTTTTTGCAGTGCTCCTTCCTATACAACAATTCAATTTTCGGTGACTAGCAGATTTTCTCACCACTCTGTTGATCAGAAAATCATATATTGATAGAAGTCATAATTTTTCCCTGCTAAACAGAACTCCGTTGTTTTTGCATAAGGATTTTAAGTTCGGCTACTATGTCCATGGTAGGCACTGCACATGCAAGCATTGAAATCCGTACAATATTGTGCATATTTTATCGAATACTTTCGCATTATATACGTTGCCTACAGTAAATCAGCTGCGATCGAGATAAATAGTATCCAGCAGTTGGTGTAAAAGATGACAGATTGCTCAATTTATTTCATCCTATGAATGCGCCAAATGATCAGTTTCATTCTTGTAACCGGAACATCCATGTTATACGTAAAAAATTTGTGTTGATAAAGATGGTATTGTATGTAAAGCAATTCGGGATTTCCGGGCTGTCTTAATGATGCACAACAGCTCAAACTAATGACTAAAGCTTATATTGTCATAAGCATGTATCCAACCGATTGAAAATTCATCCCCACCAACAGCCGGTCAGACATGACGTAAGAGAGACGAACATTTAGCAATATTAACATAATAATTCTGAGATACAGAATAATGGTAGAACAATCAAAAAGAAAGATTAAGTCGAATAAGTGGATAATCTCTATAGGGCCCAATTCTTGGCATTTCCTTCCGCAGGTAATTTAGACATGTGTTTGTTTGATCAAACACCAAAAATGCTTACAGCTTACATTTTGTATGTACACGTATTTAAGTCGCAAACCCCTGTGGTATTTTATAATTTTGTTATTCATAGCTTTTCCTATTACATTTGACAAAGTCCCCGGTTTTCATTGCAACTACGAAGTAAGTTTCCGTTTACGTTTCAGTGTAAGTTAGAAAGGTCTAATAGGCATATCAAATTACCAGTGAGGCATCAGCTGAGGTTTTGTTGAAATTATTTATTCAAGATTCAATGAGTTGAAGTATGGTTAAGGTACAAAAATAAACATGTATTAATTAACATATTTTAATACTTGATATACCTGTATGAAAAAGGCAGTGAACCAACATTTTAATACAGTTCATAAATTTCTTAATCCAAAAATAGACGGAATACTAAGTTTGCTTAGTTAAATTGCACCCCAAGCAGCTTTGGTTGAACATGGATATTTCATGTTGTATCCATGAGTTAAACATTTGGACCAAGTGTAAAAAAATTCTTCCATGGATTTAGATGTAGTCGTATGACCTTTGACCCTGACCTTGGCCTTCAGCAGACAAGGTACGGAAACTGAGAAGCGATTTCAAATTTGGCTATGGATGTAGAAATAACAGCCCGGTCATACAAAACTAGAACATCACCATCCATTTCCAGTTTCAGCCTTAAGTTTTACCTTCAACACTTAAAGGTAGCCTCTATGGTGCTCAGCCTTGCACATTTCTGTGGTATAGACGAAAACTGTGTGAAATTATTTCAAAATCAGTCGCATGTTGAAGTTACAGCCCAGATACAGAGAACTGGTACATTTGTAACCCTACATTACATTGGCCTTCAAGGTAGCTGCATGGGCGGGCACATGGCACATCATGTGTATAGGTAAAATTTGAGTATGAAATTGTACCAAAATCAGACTATGTAGATCTATGTGAAAGTTACACCATGGGCATAAAGTACTGGTATATAACCCTGCATTACCAGTTCTTAGCCATGATTGTGTTCCTGGCCATCAAAGTAGTGGGTCTGGAGTATGACACATCCTTTTGTTATGGGCATCCACTGTGTGAAATTATTGAAAATCGATCCATCCATATAGAAGTTACAGCCTGGACATGATGTGTGAACAGACGGACAGACAGACGAACAGATTATAGAGCACACTT
>JAUMHA010421994.1:0-10293 GCA_032359765.1 Saxidomus gigantea
CTACATGTATATGGTTACATATTGACAACACATTAATTAACGAGCTCATGTACTGAACTTTCTAGCGAAGTTCTTTATATATTACGATATTAAATCATAATGTCAAGGGAAAAATGTAAGACCAGCACTTCTATTGTCTGTCCCTTAAATCTGTTTGTATAAAGTGTTCTTCCAAAGCGAACTCTGATTGCAGGAATAACGTCACTCTGTAGATAACTTTATGATACAACAAATTTCAATACAAAAATGGCAGAGTTTTTTTGTCCTCATCTTCGCTATCCTGTACATTTTCGTTCAAATACAAGACAGGACAGTATGTTATGCAAATTTTCAGCGTAATATCACATATAATTGCAGAGATCACCATCTTAAATCATTCCATTTGTGACGCCATGATATTGGAAATATGAGCTTAGGAAATAACGAATTGTGAATTTCGTGAAGTTGAAATCGTGAATTCGTGAAATCGCGAATTCATGAAATCGTGAATTCGTAAATTCGTGAAATCGTGAATTCGTAAATTCGTGAAGTAAAATTGTGAATTCGTGAAATCATGCTAGACTGCGTGACGCAAGTAACTGAAATAACATTTGCCTTGTATTAAATTCCGTTAACGCCAGGCAACCAGTGATGCTAGACAATGTTGCCACAAGCTTAAATTCTTAACATATCATAACGGTCGTGTGCAACAAATAAAAGGAATACTATCTTAACAAATATATCAGAGCTAATTCTATTGAAATGGATTTTTTGCGATTTCTAAAACGACTACGCTCATGTAAAATAAGTTTTTCAAGTTAGTGATTATATACATCATTTAGAGAAGAAAGTGAATCTAAAAAAAGTTGTAAAATGTATAGCAAAACATTCATATGCACCTTTAGAAATTTATTTGGAAGACGAAAGTAAAGATTTCATCTCGCCTGTTTACATGGGTGAATAAGCAATGTTAAATTCTTTTATTTCACGATTTTTTGCCCGTTTCCATGAATAAAATGGCGGTATTTGTCATCAGCACAAAGGTTATACATGTATGTACTTGAAACAAGATTTAACTATCTACGATTAATCAAGAGATTTAGATTGCGTATATAATCAAATATCTGAAGGTACTTTTTGTGCCGATCAACAAACAATGAAGCGACATTTCCTTGTTTAGGATAGATAAACAAACGATAAAGCCAAGCAGCTCTGTAAATTAGATTTGCAACTACAATACTCATTTTAACACGAAATAATCATAAAGGTTTTGTATGAAAGTTCGTCTAAATAAAATATACTCTGAAAAAAATACAATGTAGGTTAATTCAAACAAAACACTTTTCAGACACTTAAATGCACATTTTGTGACAATTTGGCTGGATTTGTTTTCTTAAAAAACATGGTCATTAAAGGGTCAAAACCAGATTACACAATCACTATTAAGGTCACATATGATTCTGAAAATGAACATCGGATCCGTGTTGCAGGTATTCTGTTGACTCATTGACAAATGAGTGATGAAGGCATTTTTTTAAATTTCAGTCATAAAAAGGAAGCGGACAAAGACAAGGAAAATGACATATATGAATATGTGTCCACAGCAACAGCAAGTAATGAAGGAACTGTCTTTCATACATCCATTATGGCAGTCAGCTTTAGAACCGGAGTTTTCAAAGCCATATTTTATAAACGTACAGTATACTTTATAATCATATTAATATGTAATTGATGCATTTACATATAAAGTTTTCAATTTCAGTAACCCTAAAACTTTAAATTGATAGAAGTTTGTATGGTCACCAAAGATGATGCATATACTAGTAGTCGGTTGTCTTTCCGCCCGTCCGAGTGTCATATTAAAAATAAAATTCAAAACATCCTTGTAATGCTGAAAGAAATATTTATGAATTATTATAAATTGCTTCTAGTGTAATGGAAGTATGTGCACATGTCATTGACGTTGCAGAGTTAATAGATTAAAAAAATTATAACGAATTGCTACACTAGCTTTTCCTTTTTATCTGCATTGTTTCTAAAATTAAAAATGCAACTTAAGACCGCGATACATGTGCACGAAATTTAATGCCATATATCACAGTATTACGTTTAAAATGACAGTCATTATTATTACACAAGACATATTTGATGGTTTTCATTACATATTTCACTCAACGGTAAATGCTACTAAGACATAAATAGTTAAGTTGTTCAGAATACATGTATTAGTATTAGCCATAATGAACCCAAGGTCGAGTTCATCAAATAAAAAAACGGCAACTGAAAACTTATACTTGTCTCGATTTAAATAACGTGCTTGCTACAATGTTTATCACTAGGCTATGATGTCTCTATCGAATATTTGGGTTAAACCTCGATTGATAGCTGTGTTACCTCCATTCGATAGTGTAGTATAAAGCAAGATATTGTTTTGCTATTTGAAGATACATGTAAAACTAACTTTTATATTATTCTGCTGTTGCAGGAAAAGTGTAATACGAAACGCAGTTTAAGTAATATGTTAAATTTTGAGTCATGTGATGCATGATTGGACACAATGACACTTTTTCTATTACAGCTCAGTATCTTTATAACAGAACAAAGATGGCAAAATACAGTGTATCCTCCGATAGAAAATGTCTTCAGTTGGACACAGCATTGTGGCCCAAATGACGTAAGTGAAATACTGTATATGGCGTAAGTGAAATACTGTATATGACGTAAGTGAAATACTGTATATGACGTAAGTGAAATACTGTATATGACGTAAGTGCAATACTGTATATGACGTAAGTGAAATACTGTATCATCTATGTAGCTTGACAGACACATAGAGATTTCTGTGTCGTGACATCGGGCCTTTGTAATAAGTAGTAAATGTATGTGTCGACAATTTCAATATTTCTTGAAACCCTGAAAAGATGCAAAATTAACTTAAATTTAAAGAAGGTGGTTCAGGTAAAATATTTGGAAAGAATAAATTCATTCAGATCTAATTCATCGCGTTGAAGTTTAAAACATGTAATAAAAGATACTTTACAGAACAAAAATTATATTTAAAACACTTTGTATTTTACTAAATTCAAAAGCCTTTGCGACTCTCAATGTCATTTTATGGTGCATAACTTCATGTAACAGCTGTTTGTCTGTATGCCGTTTGTCGATTTATCAGTTTGAATGGGTGTTTTTTTCCTTATATATAGACATTAAAACGTTTTTGAAGAAACTCAATTTTCAGCAAATTCTGTCGGAGAGCAGCTTTTAACCACTTGAAAATCCGACTTAATGACCTAAGATCAAAAAACTGCTTCAGGTTCAGTGTTTTAGTTTCCATTTTTACGTTTTCCCATTACATTCTTAACCCTTTAAACATATCTATAAACTTTGTCCACATGCTTAGTACATTCAAACATTGTTCCGAGTGATTGTACGGTGTAGCTACAGCATTGCATTACTTGACATTTTGATTCTGTTCTTTATTTGTTGATTCTCTTGAAGAAATTTTCAAAATCACGCTAGGCACAAATTTTTTGAATTACGATACACGGTGCATAGCATCTACTCAGTTTTTAAGGCAAGAACTTAACGTCCAAAGTTTCAATTCTGGTTTCACTTTGCATCTCTTGAACAGCTTTACCAAATTGTAAGTAATTTAGTGCAAATGCTCAGCGTAATTTAGACAAATGATCCTGGTACCAAGTTACACTACATATGATAACTAAAAGATCTAACGTTGAAGTTAAAATCTCGTGAAACAGAGAAGGAATGTCATAAATTTCTGTGCCAACTCAATATCGTTTGAACACGTTAAAGAATTTTGAAATGACTGTAGACATTTAATGTTTATCTTATTGAAATAACATGTAGACTGAACTAAACCAGTAGAGAAATAGCAGTTAGCATAAATTTCTACTTCTGTTTTAACAGGTGAAGGTGGTCATAATAGGTCAAGACCCTTATCATGGAGCTGGCCAGGCAGATGGTAAGTTAACATATCAGTGTGAAAGTCATCTCCAGCTTTGTTTTAATTGATTATACAGTTCCGAAAAAGCGGGAAAATAGAGAGTCAACTAGTGGCTCAAATACTGTGATACATGATGTGGGTCCAGTTACAAGATTTATATTCCGTTGAATACTTGACACAGGTCTTCCTTAATTATGATAATTATTTGAACAGTCTTGGTAATTACAAGAACAGAAACTTAAAAAATATACCGTTGCCTTACATTTGTAAAGAAGCAGATGATCGACTGTTCATTAGTGCAAGTATTTTGCTAGCAAGAATTTAAAAACTAAAAGGGTTGGCAAAAGACAACAGTTATAAATATAAAGTCAACAGTTGATGTGAACTTAAAAACGTTTTATCTCATTCTAATACACAGTGCTCATATCATAACATTCGTTTATCAAGTTATTTGCTTGAAACAGCATCATCCAAACTACTAGGCCTATATCAACAACTATTCGGAGAAATACTTTCTTCTGATAAAATGCACCAAAAAGAAAGATTCGAGTTGTTAGCATTTTGGATCACAATTTAGCAAAATTCTTTTATTCAAAGAAATAGACTTGCCGAAATTGGAAGTCGTAGACGATTAGATTGTTAAAATCTAGGAATAATGGCTTTGAGAGAGTTGGTTACTATGCTATCATGGGATAAAATAGGCACACTTACAAGGTATCAAACAAGCATGTAAACCTGCTGGTATATACATTCTATTTAGATCTTGAAATGCTGTCTAACTTAGAATAATTTCTCTGTTTTAGGCTGTCAGAGCATTAATAATCAGACATGAGCTATGTTTTTTTTCAGGTTTGGCATTCAGCGTTTTACCAGGAAACCCAATTCCTCCAAGGTAGGACTTTAGCAATACAATGTACTAGTACTCTAAGCTACTTTAAGCTTTGGCTTAGAGTCACTTATTTTCCTTTAATATTTGTGTACAACTGATTTTAAAATGTGATCAGTCAAAGTCATAATTTAAGAAGATATTAAGCACAAATACTCTTAGACATTTCCAAAGTTATAAAAGGCATTCTTCTATGACTTGCTCTGAATTGTTAATTTACACGATAGCCATTTTGACGTCGGGTTACTATCTTTAAATAGTTGTCCATCGTTTCATTAACAACGGTTTGTTGTTCAGTTGTTTATTTATGGCCTTCGATGTTTATTATGGAGCAACAAAACTCCAAATCGTTGTTTATAAGACAATGAGATACGTTAAAATGTAATTTGTTTTTTTATTAAAAAATGTATAACAGTTATACTTTTTCTCTATATATGCATTTGCTATATCTTTGATATACTTCATTTTAGTCTGTATAATATATTCACGGAACTAGAGAACTCAATAGTTGGATTCCAACGTCCTAACCATGGCAACCTAATGGGCTGGGCCCAACAAGGTACTGAGTAATTTTTTTACGATTACATGTGGACACAAATGTTATGATTGAGCAATGGTTTTTAGAATGTACATTTAAGATACAGAGGAATAACACACTCAAGAATAGCTTAGCAGATAGGTATATTTTCCCCTGTATCCGTAATCTGTATCATTTATAATTCGAAACTTATAAAAAGCATTGGCATGTAAAACTGTGTCAAAGACCGACTTCGGAAGAAGATACAACACAATAAAGTACGATGTATCTTTGATGAATGTATTATTTCTATTGAAATAGTTAAATATATAAAAAGTACATAGTTAATGTTTACTTCGTTTCTACAAAGACTCAATATCCACTTTAAATTTGCTTTTCTGGACGACTTTAAAGCTATTTAAGCAAAGATTGAGCAAAATGATCCTTTACAGTTCTGCGACAAAATTAAATGGAAGCATATGTCTACACACAGTGCAGAGTTTTAGCAAAGCTTTAACGATTGCATCTGATCTACTTATTCCTACTTTTGTTTACTATGAACATACTGTTTATCATAATATGCCTGTGGTATATTTCTATAGTCAGTCAGAGTGTCTCAATGTGACTAAAGCACTCGGAAAAATAGGTAGATATTTTGATTTGGAAGTAGCTCCTTCCGTCGTTTTAGCTTATTTGACCACGAAATGGTCATGGTGAGCTTTTAGGATCATGGAATGACCATCGTCTGTCGAACGCCTGTCCGTCTATCCACAATTAGTTAGTTTACACTCTAGCATCTACATTTTTAAAACAGTCATAATCAGACACAATTTATATGGCCACAATACCTCAGGTGAGTTCGAATATTGGCATACCCTACTATCCTCATTTCTACATTGATTCTAACCAAAATTACAGAGAATGTGTATGCCCATAAGATCTCGCAGCAGTTCAGTTGTAGGCTTTATAGGATTTGTTCTTCAAGAGTTATGGTCCTTGATTTAACGAAAATGGCAATATTTCACTGTGTTAAATTTTCTTCACTCATCCTTATCAATGTTGATGAAGATTGGTAAGGTGTATCTTGCACGAAGCTCTACCAAAATCGTTCAAAGAATTCAATTACATGCAGAACTCTGGTTGCCATGGCAACAAACCGGAAAAAACGTAAAAAAAATGTATTCCCTGAAATTACAACGCCTAGCCAAGATGTATATCATTTAGCATTGCCAAGATTGTTTGACCCCTGGTCAAAATTGACAGAGCCCGGGGGTCATATGATTTGACAAAGGCTTATATAGGAAAAACTGAAACAAAAACTTCTTCTCTGAACCCGCAAGGCCTAAAGCTTAAATATTTGGCATGTAGCATTACCTATCCTCAACCAAGCTTGTTAAAATATGTTTCCATGGGATCAGAATTGACCACACCCATGGTGTCGCCGATTTTCATATAAACCTATACAGGAACAACTGTAAACAAAGCCTAGAGCTTAGATATTTAGTTTGTGTCTTGTAAACTCCTACTAAGTTTGATCAACCCATGCCCTCGGGACAAAAATTGACCCTGCCTGGGGATGACTTGCTATTGGAAAAACTTTTTAAAATCTTCTTCTTCGAAAAAACATGGTCTAGAGCTTTAGAGCTTACATCTTTGGTACATTGTATGTAGCATCGTCATGTGTACCTCTACAAAAAATTTTCAAGTCATGCCTCTGGGGTCAAACTTGACTGCACCCACAAGGGGAGTCCCTTATCTGTGTATATAATTATAAGAAAAACATAACATCCTGTGAGTTCCTATAGCAACCAGCGACTTGCCAAGCGATCAGTGACTTCCTTAGCAACCAGTGACTTACCCTAAGGAACCACTGACTTCCTAAGGAACAACTGACTTCCTAAGTAACCAGTGACTTCCTTAGCAACCAGTGAATTTCTTAGCAACACTTTAGTCTCCGAGCAACCGGTGAATTTCCGTTACAACCACAACTAGTAACTTCATTAGCAACCAATTATTTCCTAAGCTGTCGCATTATCTTGCCACTTGTGACTCTCTTAGCAACTATTGACATCCGTAGCAACTAGAAATGGTTGTGTTTGGCAATCACTGACTTCCGGAACTGACCAGTGAGTCACTTAGCAACCAGTGACTTTCCCTAGTAACCAGAGGCTTTCTCATATAAGTGCACCGGGACTTCTGAATTCATTTATTTCCAATCTATCTTGGTTGCGCAACCAAGATGGGTAAAGGGAGGTCATAGTAATTTTATAATCTTGCATTTCTAATGAATTCCATCTAAATATATAATTGTTAATGCAAAAAATTTACAAATATAATACAATAGGTCTTATATTTATATCTTTACTAAGGCAAAAGATGTCTATCAAATTTGTACTTATGATAAAATAACTCTATATTAGTTGGGCAACCAGAATAGGGAAATCAAATTTTAAAAAATAACCCCAGTGAAAATCTTACTTGAATTATGCACTAAGTGAACTTAAATGAGTGTAAATGATCAGATGTTAAAGTTTCAAACACATCTGTTACATGGCCAAAATCTGATTAAGCACCTTTAAATAATTCATATTATTAATATAGCTATGCCTGATGTCTTGAATGATGGACCGCAATAGAGGAGTGAATTCTAGCTGCAACTATTTATGTCTAATAACAAACTACAGCTTAGAAAGTTACGACAGGATTTATAAATTCGGCTTTGAAGCATCGAAATAGTCTATGGCTTGCAGTGCTTTATCGAAATTAAAGAATTTCCCGTCGGCAATGTCACCATCGGAACCTTATCATTTTCAAAAAAGCACTTTAAGTAATAGATAATTTCTTAAGTCAACTGATAAAATACAATATGCATACAATCCGTTTGCATATTTCTTTAAACTCATAAATTTAAACAACAAGCAAAGAAGTAAAAGCAAACATTACAGATCGTGATACAATCATGAGTATTTTCAAAGTTGTCGCAGAAGCAGCAATTTAAAGCTGTTTAAGTCACTTGTATATTTTTTTGCTTTCATCATTCATTACATTTTGTTTCAATTTACTTACAAGCGTAATAACATATGAAACTAGTGTCAAATTATCTAACGTAGCTTACTGCATAACCGAACCAAATCATAGACAATTGAATATTCTATTTCCAGGGGTTTTGATGTTGAACACTATTCTTACTGTGACAGAGGGCCTTCCGAATTCGCATCAGCAATCTGGTTGGGTTGACTTCACTAATGCTGTGATATCTTACCTGAACAACAATGTTAGCGGTCTTGTGTTTATGCTCTGGGGAAAATGTGCACAGGAAAAAGCAGGACTTATTGACATGGTAAGTATATTTATAATGTATTCATGAGTCTCAATAATACAGTTATTTCCAAGTTTCTTAGCATATTTGCAGACATTGTAGGTCTCTTTTTTCTGAATTGTATTTGCTTTTCAATGTGCAAATTACTGCTTATATGTTGTGTTCAAAGTTTTACTGTTGCGGCACAGCAACCATGCCTGAAAATTTAAGTCAGGTTAACCACCATTTGATATTAAACTAAAAGTTTCGTAATGCATAATTATAGTAGATTGTAGTTCTAACTTTTTCACGCATTCTTTATTCCAGAATAAGCATCTTGTTCTAACAACGTCACATCCATCCCCTTTATCTGCATATAAAGGATTCTTTGGATGCAACCATTTCGCCATATGCAACCAATATCTCGCATCTGTTGGCAAGGCACCTATCAATTGGTCTCAACTTTAGGAAAGTCCGCCAACGTTGATACAACTGATACATTTTTAAATAAAACATAAAAAAAATCTGAACTTTGTATTGTTGTTAAACGAGTAAATATTTAAGCTCACAGCTGATGATGAGATTGATAGTTTCTGTCATGATCACGAGGTTCAGATTGATATATCCATCACCGAGGGTAACTGTACTGGCGGGAACGAGGCTCTGCCGAGTTCCTACGAAACAGTTACCCGAGGGGACGGATATGAACCTCGTGTTCATGACATAAACTATTTTTCTTGCACATCGGATCGGCATATCCTGTGATTTTGCCCATGACGGAAAAAACGGTCTGGCACCCCTCCTATGCCAGACAATGCATGCTATGCAAGAAATTGTGATCAAGCTATGTCGGTTGATGTTCGTCATACGTCGTTAGTTCTCACAACTTTGCCTCAAGCGAATACTTCTCCTAAACTTTCGAAGTTAAGGTTAGTCGAAACGTAATTGCCCTTTTTATGAGAATGGTACATTGTTTGTCTGAGAATTGTTTTCGAAATGTATAATATCTCATCATCAGATTGATAAAGTAATCACTTTGACATTATTCGTAAAAGTGGAGTTGGGTAGGTACATGTATAAAATCCGACTGCTAAATTTCCATTTATTCACTTAAATGACAATTTAATCAGGACTATGTGAATTATGGATTAGTTGGATATATTTTGAACTGTCAACATCTATAGGCGTCCTTTCAACGTTTAATGTACTGTAACGCTTCATGATCTTTGATGAGACATGCTTTCTCGCGATTATTAAATTTACAAAAGGAGCATCCTCCAATAGAAGGTCTATGTTAAATTAATTTAAGATTAGTAAAGTGGGAAATTCGCGAAGATATCGAAAATGTAAAAATCGCAACTATTACAGTATTCTCCTGTAGTATTGAAAGTGCAATCTGTGTACTATGATATGTAAATAGTAAGTTAACACTGTGAATAGCTCAGTGATTAAAATTATCTTATATTCCTACGGTATATTTCTATAGTCAATTCGAGTGCATTAATATGATTAAAGCATTCGGAAAAGTAGGCGGAGTTTCAGACATTGAAGTAGCTCCTTCCGACTTTTCTTATTTACTCCCGCGCAAAAATAAAATATAGAAATGGAAATAATATCAGTATAAATACATCAGTCGCATGAAAAAGATT
>JAUMHA010422016.1:0-10291 GCA_032359765.1 Saxidomus gigantea
CAACAAGGTCGTAACTCAAGCTGTTGACAAAATCTCATTTCTCATAAATGTTTCAACTCTTATTAAGTGATTACTGTGTTTCTCTTCCTGCTGCAAAGTAAATTCCATTATGTTTCTAACAGGTCTTATTCTAATTCAAAATATGATATTTTTTGCTTCTACTAAAAAGTTTTCAAAAACTGAGTTACGACTTTGTTGCGTTGAGGTGACGAAATGCAGCTTCTGGACGTTATTATTTGTATAAACGGACCTCTAATTTCGCGATTTTAAATTTTGAAAAAAAATGAAAAAAAAAATGTTTTTGATTTTTTTTTTTAAATACGAAAAAATAGGGGCGGCGGGTTCGAGTAACGACAAATAAAAAAACACTGGCCTAAAGAGTGGCCCCAGTGTTCGGGAACAATTCCACCATTGTCTATCTGCGAACAAATAAAATATTTTACAAAATGTCACGTTGTGGCAAACATTCAGCAGCTTAATAATGAAATTAAGAGAAGAGCTTATGGGTGGAAGTACGTGTACATGGGAGTTCAACTCCCATAAATATATACTTTATACTAACAGAAGGAACAACACCAGAACAAACGCTGCAACATTCTGTAAATGTTATATATAAACTACTCTAAGGGCTCGGACACCCAAGGAATAACTACAATGCAACAAATACATTCTAAGAAGTGAATCAATGGCAAAGAAGGTATAAGACACAGGTCCACCAACGCCCATGGGAACATCCTACAAATATATCATTGTTGTATAAAAGTGATCGCAATTGAACAAAAAAGTGTATAACGCAATGCCCGACATTGAATTATGGCTTGCTTAATCCAAACTGCTATTGTGTTACACATGATGCACAGAGTGATATCGTTGGGTGTAGATTATCAAAACATTATCATTTTCAATGTTATTTACAAAGCAAAACCAATAAAATGACAACTAAAACACTAACTTAAGTCTTTACTTGCAACGACAGAACGTTTCGAGTGAAATTCAACAGGTTTTCATGTACCGCGACTGCTTTTACGAAATATTCACAATCAAAGTACTAACACACTGACATATTTTAGAACAAAAACACTGTCAGTAACAGGAAAGTCTGAAAAAGCCTTAACATGACTCCTAGCTCAGACACTTTAGTCTCTCCGTGTTGATAATAATGGTTGCAAAACTAAAGTGTCCCCTATTGAAACACTGTTGTAAATTATTTAAGTCAAATACATCTGGGCGACTAGGTCTTACGATAGAATAATATGGCAGACCAACTATTGCAGTAAACAGGTATGTGTTATGTGAAAAACTACATATATTAAGTTTGTCTTTCATTAATGCTGCATAGCCAACCGACTGTTCATTACAACATTTGTGCAAAATCAGAAATATCCAGCTGTATGTTTTTTTGTTTGATTTTCAATTGTTTTGCTGTAGTGTATTTCTTTACTTTTACAATAAATATCAGATACACTTATAATATAATATGGCATACTTCAGAGTGAATAGACTATAATATATAATAACGGCAATGATATGTTTCATAACAAGTATCATCAAAGCTACAGAATTTGTTAAATTTCAAATAGTATTGTTTATGCTCAAATTTTCACACATATATAAAACCAAGAATATGGTATCGAACTCCTCAGTCATGATATACTTGACGGTTTCAACAAGTAAGGAAATATTTAGTCCGAAGTATAAAGCATGTAAGGCTGCAAATTTATCGAACTGGCTTAATACGTACCAGTTTGAATTTAGGCTAGCAGATGCTACTGGTCATCCTAAGCCGGGGACATACCACAAAGTAAAGGAAAGGTGTTTAAGGCTTTTTGAATACTAAGTGTGAAACAGTGTAGACGGCGATAATGAGTGACAGTAGATAAGATTACAAAAAAGTGCATGCATATTGTTGTTACAGTAAATTAATACTGATGCATATTCATATTGCTCAAAAGATAATATTAAAAATTCTATGGATTTCGGTACATGTGGACGAATTGCAGCCTTGATCATTTTTGCAAAAGACATGAATCAGGATAAGGGAAGTTTCCGGGCTGAAATGATGTCGTTATCTTCTCGTCTACACACTCTATACAATATAGATGATCTATTTGTTTTGCAGTGCATTGCATTTCAGACATATGTTATATATCATTATAGATTTCTGCAATTCTACAACTTTATATTACAATAGTGTGATTACTTCAACACAAGGGCTGCATGCTTATGCAACTAATACCACTAATTATCAATTTAATTCTCGTCGTATGATCTGCCCCCAGTCGCATAATAGCACTCAGCCTAAAGCCCTCGTGTCGTTATGCTCTTTGCGGGCCGTTTATCATGTCCCGGATCGGCTCATTCGTGTATTATCCTCTAAATATCAAACCAGCTGTTTATTAAATAACCCGCTCTAAATTTCGAGATATGAAATTGTTCATAATATGCTCCGTTTAAATTTCATGAAAAGATATTTCATGTCATTTCCTGATAAAAACAAATGTCTTGCAATAGAAATTACCTGTTGTATATTCCTTATGTGTCAATTGTAACACAAATCAAGTGAAACTGCGTGCTGGTTCCACCTAACTCGCAGTTTGCAACAAATACAAAGTGGCACGTTGAATTCCTTTTACATATGCTTCCTCTTTTCATATCAGTATTTCACTTGAAACTTGTGCCAAAAAGAGTTTTAGTTTTTAAGGTGGGAGAAAGGGCTTGGTTGGCCTATTATATAAATGGCCGACTATTATTTATCATCTACTTATTTTTCGTATATGTACATGTAATACAAGTGTAAAATCACACACGGATACAATTTGTAGCTTGATTCATCATATATCAAGACGATGAAAGATGAATTAGACATCCTCCGTTACGAAATATGTGTGATGTTTTAAGTTTTCGTGCCTGGATATTCTTAAGGCTGCCGACAGCAGTGTTGGGGTGAATTAAAAAACGAGTCCTGGAGACATGATGCACGGAGAAAAAAATTAGTGTTAACCGTTTCTATGACAGAATTTTAACATATGCAGCGCAGGTGTAATGTGTATGCACAATTGCTTTCTTTCGGTCTTTCTTGATGTTTTAGACAAAATGGAGCACAGAACACAGTAAATAAGTATAACGGTCTTGAAACAATATAATTATTTCTTTAAAAACCACGCTTATTCTGTCATAAAGGCCGATAGTAAATCAGTATTCGCTAGGTGACTGCACGTGTCAATATCAAATAAGTTTAAATTTTGGGTTTTGTATTTTTTTATCTGGTCTGCTCAATCGGGAAAGAAGTTCTTGTTTCTTTGTTCAAAATTGTTCATTACTCTTTTGGCGAGTCTGCACATAAAACCCATCAAATTTGTCGAAACGTCAAGCCAAACGTAGAAGTACTAGGACAGTAACCTGGTAAATGTTGCTGTTTCGAGTTTGTCTGTTTACAAACAAATCAAACTAGATGCATACTATTTGATAGTGGTCTCAGTCAAGTGCAGTAAAAATGCATGTTGTTATTTAAAGAGCTCCACCAGTACATAATATGTTTTGAAAAAATGAATGTTTTCTCAAATTAACTGGGAGAAGGTGGGGAATGGTGTTGTGATCAGAACCACTTCGTTCAGTCAAGCAGATTATCAAACTTTTTATTGTCATTGTTTAAGGAAACTTATCAGAAAAAAAACAGGTTCAATACCTTGGGAGGGTATGATTTTTTCCCTTATATAATTCCATTGTGCAAAGCCAAAGCAGTCTGATTTGCTACGAAATTAGGTCATTCAAGGAGATAAATAAGATGTTATTGTGACTGATGTAGTTATCTATGCGTGGTAGCATTATGCCTAATGGCTTTGATGCATGACATCAGATCCAGCTCATAATGTGTTTTATGCATAAAAAGTGGAGGGGGGTCTGGGTTGTGACTGTACAGGGACCTATCTATGGGACGTGTTGAGGTGACGTAACGGCAGTCTGGACCTAATGACATGTGCACTGGGAGCCAAAACCTTAATGAAACTATTCTGCATTTTTGACCCGCAAACGCAAAAAACAGACTCCAGATTTCACAAGCTTGGGCCTACAGGCATTTAATGAATTCAAGCATCCGGCACGAAATCATGTTTTTGCTCCTGATTCTCCTGATATGCATGAACGCAGTTATTACAGTTGCATGAACATTTTAAACAGGTACAAGTCTGTTTTAATCTTGGTTATTTTTCATGGCTTTAGATAGGATCATATCTATAATCACCTAGGAGTACATAATGTCAACACCCACGCAGGAGTTGTACTGAAATAAAAATATGCAAAATTGACACTTTAATCAAAGCCGAAACAGAGAGATGAAAAAGACAATGTGCCATACTCTTGATTTTCTGTTAAGCGACATAGAGCTCTGACCGAAGAACAGTGTGAATGTTCTGAAAGTATGGTTCTACTATGTGTGTTATACGTATTTATGGAGCGGAAGCAGATTATAACCGGCACAAATTCAAATATGCGAAATGTAGAGAAAAACGAATCACGTGTTTGAACGAGAGGCAAATTAACTTTTCAACGTTTTTACGTTGCTGTCGATGTTATTTTTCGGAATGGCGAAACTATTTTGATTCTATTTTCGTAAAATTTAAATACAAAAGAAGTAGTTGTGGGTCGTCTTAAGGGGTGTCTAGACCTTATGATATAAGTACTGGGAACCAAAACCTTTATTAAATCATACTGCATTCTTGACAAACATAAGATAAGCCTCAGAGGTGCAAGCGTTAAATTTTCTGCCATGTAATGTGCATTACTCTTTCATTTTGAAATTTATGTAACGAAAGTATCTACCTAACGTCTTCGTAAATGCTGTACATGATAGCTTTCTGTAAAGTCACAATTAAAGTGTTGGGGAGCACAATTTGTTTTATACAAAAAATTGAGGAACACAATTTGACAAATTAAAAATGTGTCCATAGGACTGAGATCTTCACACTTATCTACCATTCTGTATGCAGTCGCACAATAGATGTACTGCAAAACTGCGCATCCTGATGTATGAAAGTTCAGAAGTGCCAATCCGTTTCACTGGATGTAGCAATAAACTGAACACAAAACGCTTAGTCAAATTTATGACACAAATGAATCCTACATGTGCTGAGTCCTATGTTTGGAACATTACTCCATCACTATTCAACAGATTGACTTGATATTTCACAAGCGATAGAGAACATTAAAAGGAAGTGCAGTAAAAAAGAATCATAATCTCCCTTGTACAAATTTTGAATTAACTCATTTGCATTTGAACTTGCTTTTGTTCCGAACGAAACTTGTCAGTTATTGAACGAAACTTGTCAGTTATTCATTGGCTTGACTTTATATTTCAGACAGCGGTAATTGAGTTTTCAGAGGAAATGCACTGTCAAATAATCATAACTCTACCATGCACAGGTTTTCACATGTACCTCTTTAACAAAATTGGAGAACTTGAATCTGGTTGATCATAATTATCTCCCTTTATGTAAGAAGCTTGTCCGCAGTATTAATCGAAAATTATGTACGGTATTGACTTGATACTTCAAATATTGATATAGCTAATGGAGGGAAAATGCAGAGACCAAGAACTGTAATTATAGCCTACCACATTTATATTTACATTTAAGTTAAAAGTTTGTCCGGAGGATAGCTAAAACAATATATAAGTGATAGACATGGTGCTACACATATGATTGTGGTGATTGAATGGACTCGCAGTGACCAAGAACCATAACTCTAGTATACCCCATTTCTAACTATCTCCCTTTCTATATTATGACTTTCCGGAGCATATCTCAAAAAGTATTTTAGGTATTAAATCAATATTACTCAAATATATAGAAAACATTAAGACACATTACAGGGGTTAAGATCCATACCTCTTGGTTACACTATTTTTGAATAATCTCCCTATGTGTGATATGCTTTTCCAGAACAGTGTGACCAATGACATGAGTGAAATTCAACTGCGCGTTTTGATTTAACAATAAATTAATATGGATTACAAAGTATCGCCGTTAACTAGTATATGGACGGTTTCAACAAATTTGGCAGTATGCAGGCTGAATTATACAATACATGTGGCTACAAATTCATGAAACTGGCTACATCAGTATCATTCTTGAATTAGACTAACAGATGCTTCTATTTATTTGAACGTGGGCACCTACCAAAACAAAAAAAGTGAAAGTGTTTTCGGCATTTGAATACCGAGTGTGTAACAGTATAGACCCAGATGAGAAGCGCTTGTAGATAAGATTACAGGATAGTTCATTCAAATTGTTTTTACAGTATTAACTGATGAATATTTATATAGCTCAAACGATTATATTAATACTTACTTGAAAGTCTACTGATTCCGGTACTTATGGTCGAATTTCAGCCCATTGGAGACATGGATTAGAATATCTGAAAGTTCCGGGCTGAAATACTGTCGATATGTTCTTGTCTACACCTGTTAAATGGGTAAATGCTCTCCCAGTTTTGCAGTGCAGTCCCTTTCACCCGTATTCTACAAGACTTGTAAAGATAAAAAGACATATGACATGTCGTTTTGCTCTTGTATGATCACTACTAGTATACATGTATATTACAAAACTGTGATTCAGTTTACGCTGTTCTGTAATGCAAATTATACCACTATTTGATACTTAGTTGTCTAATAACATTTTTAATTCTTGTAAACTTCTAGGTTTAAATACTCATTTTTCTGATGCCAATGTTGTCACTCTATCCGATGAAAGATCCATAGAAACCTGCTTCACGAGCACTCTGAAAAGTTTATATTTATTGTTCTCATCGTTCAGTAGTAGACACAATGTATAACTGTCAATCTAAACAACTTACAAGCCTTCAAAATTTATATTTTCTCACATTTTGTATTTAATGCATACATTTAATTTTGTCTTACACTCCAACTGCAAATACTCCCGTCGAAATCCCAGGTACTTGTAAGATGAAATTCGAGATTGAATATTTCCCACTTAGATTATTCACGTTTTATACAGACATTTTGGTTTCTAACCAACTTTTGTAACCGGCACGAAGTAGTTTTTGGCCCCCAGTGCTCTTGATATGCAGACAACGTTACTGTTGTATGTAAATTTTAAACATGTACTATACTGTTTTGCGCTTGGCTAAATATCGTGGTCTTAGACAGGACACTATTTATAGACATTAAGGAGAACACTGAAGCAGGAGTTGTGCTGATACAAACATATGCAAAGTTGACGATCAAAAGTTTGAGAAGTGTGTGTCGGGTGGTAGCCAAATTAAAAAAGTAATATAAATAGGAATCACGTCATTGAATAGTATTTGAGAAAGGAGGTAAATTCACCTCTCTTTAAAGTTGTATTTAATGACTTAATGTTACGACACTTACTTGTCTTCCTTGTTTCAACCGAAGGGCGAAAATAGTTTAGTTTTAATTTAAATTACAAAAGTCGTGTGAAGTCGTATTTTTACTTTCCGGGCTAAATAATGCAAATATGTGTTTAAAGTCAAACAGTTTTATATCTATTAACTTTCAATGGCTGATTCATTGGTCAAACTTGAGCTAAGTTAAAACCTAAGGCAAATATGAGCAGCAAAACAGACCCAGAATTTCAAATGTTTCAAATTTTAGATTAAATTCGGAACGACTTTCTGTCACGTTAGCTAAAAAAACCATATCATATGATTTCTCTACAGTAAATTAATCATCATAAGTCTTAATAACACGCATGAATCTTTTTGCACGGTATCAATTTACATCCACTTTCAAATATATGTACTATTCATTCACGTGACGTTATGATAGTGTCGTCCTTGTTACTCTAAAATGTCAATATATTGTTTTTATGATACCACTGTTGAGCCGAACGGCAAAACTAGTTTGGATATATTTTCATCAAATTGTGATGGAGTCGAATGGTTACATTTCACATATTTGACATTGTACCGATTTAAAGCTATTGTATTTTATAGTATGTTAGTATACATTTTCTTAATTGCGTATGATCTGCTAGTTAGCAAATTCGATTCAATAAATTGTTGTCAAAACAGCGACATCTAGACTTATAAAACACTTGTTTTGTACTGAGCATTCCTTTCCGTCTAAAGGTAAATACAAAAATTATATATATCAAGAAAGATATCTTTGTTTAAGCTCATTTCAACAGACTTTATCAAATGCTATTCCTTTTTAATAACCTAATAAATGTAGAATCAGATCATTGCTGTAACAATAAAAAGATGGCATGGCCTCATTGGGAGGTAACTGATACTCATGTAGCATCGAACACAAGCATGAACAATCTGACCAGCCGTTGAATTACGGAACAGTTCCGATTATTTGTAAATTTTCAATTAAAATTGTCGGGAACCCATTTTTTTTACATAAAACTTTCATGAAAACAATCTGATGAACTTAAAATACACTTTTGTATGCAGTCGAACACTAGATGCACGGTTAAACTGCATCTTGATTTACAAAAGTTAAAGAATGCCAATCCACCTTCATTGGATGCTGTCACGAACAAAACGCTAGGTCAAATACTTCTGAAATTACCCGTGACACAAATTAAAGAAACCAATTTTTAGTAACTAAATGGCCATGACTCCAGCAGCAAAACTTTAGGTGCTCATCTTTATTACCAATTCATGTTGCTGTAAGATGTCATGACCTTATATCAAGAACAAGCTGTATTGGCAAAAAGCAACGGCTCCAATATAACAATGCTACTTCGACTAGCATTACAAGGCTCCAACGAAACATAGCTGATTTTTTAGCAGTACGTTGGTGCGTTTTGCCGATACAGTGTGTTGATGGGTGGCTCAAAATATTACGTACATACACAGAAACAAACAACATATACATATGCATTCATTCATAGACTGAAAGCAGCAAATCAATATACCCCATAAAAATATGGACAATTTACGTTGTATAATATACATGTACAGGGATTATAGCAAAGTAACAGAAAGTTAAAGAAGTGGATGAAGAATTATCTTGCAATATGAAGTCCCCAGCCGGATATGACGGTATGAGATGAACATATGACCAATCTTTCATGAAAATTCTTCAAGGGATTTTGGAGATATGATCACAGTCCGCCAAAATGACCTCTGTCGTCAAATTAAATGAATATTTGACTAATTAGTAACTGAGTGGAGAGATGACAGGGCTTAAAACATACGCATCTCAGCTGAAAAAGCAATACAATGAAAATAAAACGGAAATATATATTGTAAATTCAAGATAAACAAACAGACACGAAGAAAAGCATAGAAAACTGTTGCATTACATACTTAAAACTTAATTATTGGTTTTTACTTGAAAATATTACAGCACAACCAGTTTACTAATATAATATCTAAACTTTTTATCTCAGTTTGACATGAACAAGTGGATGGAGTATTGTAATGAAATATCCCTAAAATTCCATGAAATTTGGATAATATACATTTGTAGTCACATGACATTTCGGCACTAGATAACCTTGACCTTTTTCATCATGATGAGGTTAGCATTTGACAAAAGTTTGAAGAATATCTTTCAAAAGGTTAGAAGAATATAGATTGGTGACTTTTGAGCCTTTGACTTCAAGTGTGACATGTACCTTTTAAGTAACCTCCTGGATGTTGTCCATGGCACACACTTTTGCTATGAGCAACACCTCTGTGGAATAATTTGAAAATCGGTTCATGCTTATAGAAGTTAGAACACAGACACAAAATGCGCGGACGGTCAGATCGATCGGTCTAACCCAGCAAACGTGTACTCCTTCAGGAGATTTCAGTTTTATTAGCAGATGAAAATGTTACGCTTTCTCATGTTAGTCTGAGAAACTCATTTTCGGTAATACTTGAAATGCGAATAAAGTTAAGATTTGTCATACAAAAAATACCTTGCGAAGTTACACAGAAAACAATCAGTAAATGTAGGTGATGTGTCTAGGGGTTGTGCATATTTACATTGTCTTAAGTAGTATCTAAAGCTTAATGAAACTTTAGATACATCAACACTTTAAATATCAGAGAGCACGTAATGTGATTCAAGCAACGGACTGAACTAATGTGCCAATTTACATTCAGCATGAATATCAAGTAGCTTAATTCAAGCATCTAATTCTCCTATGTTCCGTAACATCTATTTTCTGTACGAATAACTTTAATCCGCAGAGTGTCATGCTTATATAGCAAACGTTTCTGGAAACTCTTTCAAGGGGTTTGGATGATATAGTCACATGACCTTTGAACCAAAGGTGACCTTTGCCTTTCTCATCATGATGAGATAAACATTTGA
>JAUMHA010422027.1:0-10291 GCA_032359765.1 Saxidomus gigantea
GATTTGGTTGTTGTACAGGGCAACATTAATGCACAGCGTTATGTTGCAGACGTGTGGTCAGAAATGTTCTTTGTACGTAGATTCAAGAGTTACCGATTACAGTAAGAATACTGATATAGAGTTGAAATTAATGTATCTAATGAAACTTACGCAATATAAGTTGTCCAATACGTCATTTGAAACGAAGTTCCTACTTTAATTTTTCACCCTGTTATTTTGACCCGACCAAAATATCGATATTTTTATAAAAATATCCCGGCAGTAGACCAGCCCTTTGTGGCAGGTATGGTGTGTTCCCGTTTTACTTCAACAGCAATGAAGGTATACAAATTCAGTAATGGAATAAAAAGGCAGCATTGGTACTTTTTAAGTGTTGATACTACACTTATGATTATATCAAACTCATTCAGTTAGTATTATGTACGGTCGAGTTTATTGATCCAAAGTTGTTTTTAAGCCTTTGCTTCGATATAAGGTATCCAAACATAAATGTATCATAACACATGATGTTCTTGTTATAGATGCACAGTCGTGTCGAGCTGTTTTAATGTTATGGCAGTATAACAGGAAGTGACATGTGGTTACATCATCCGGAGAAAAAACTGCTGAGCAAACGGAAGAGCTGGTTTTAAATTAAAGGATTTACTGTACCCGGTTTATGAGAAGAGCAGTTTCTACTTTTTAAACCGAACTACCCCTCCGTTCTAAATAATTCTTCAGATTGACCACATTTTAATTTTATAGATAGAAACATAAGTCATCAACAGTGTTGGTGTTGACATAATTGCGAAGATTTATACTGTTTCAAAGATAAGAAAAAATGTGACAATTTATCATTGAAATAATCTAGTTATTGTTTGTAACTTAAAGAGGCGGTATGGGGTTTCAGGCTGTTAGTGACGAATTGGTCAGTGTCAAATCTACATTAGAAGAAGATGCATTGTAAGAAAAACAAAATGAATGAGGTCACTCTGTCTAGAAATAATTTGTGTGGACTCAGTTGAAAATATATATAATTTTGCAAAACAGCATTGTAAAGCTTTATTTGTTATGATGTTTTGATAGTTTAACATTAATTCGTTCAATGTACATACAGAAACAAATTGAAATTAATTCGAAAATTGAATGCTAATCATTTGTTACTTTGATGTCACCACCATAGAAGCCACACTTTTCCAAATGGTCGCATTTCAATCTTCAAAATGCAATAGACTGAAGCCTTGTTACATGTAAATAAATTACTACAAAATCAATAACCCTGTGCATATAATAGCCTGGTTATATCATATCATAATTTATTTCTCCTTCACTCTTGACTGCATAATGGTAACTAGGTGGCGAACTTTATCAAATGGACACCTTAAAATAATGCTCTTGTATAAACCTAAATTCAAACACCTTACAATAACAAACAATTCATTTGCACACCATTATCTCCCTTGTAACCTTTCCTTCTTTCTTTCAATGATTAAGATGTGACCTCCCCGAATTATATTTTAAATCAATCCATTAAAAGTCTTGACAAGTGGTTACCTCACATTAAAATACAGTGTTCTTGTAATGGGCAATGAAAGTTAATGTCATCAGTAAAACTATTTTTTTTAAAGAGGCATGTCTGAAATCTAGGATCATTTCAAATAACCTCATAACGCTTTTAGTAAAATAATCAACGGATTGTTTCAACCCTCAACACCACACTTTAGAAATAGGCATATGATGACGCTTATACATATATTGTCGCAGCCAATTGAACGGAATTTGAATTGTTTAAACATGTATGCTAGAACAATGCATTATACGTAAACGAACATATGATGGTATTACAGTATAATCGACCAGATACATGGGGGAAAAAGGGCCTTCGGACAAATTATCCTGAAACAAGTTTTCATGCATATTCTGAACAATCAATATCTTAATATCCATATCCGAAAATTGCAGTTACCTACGTCATGTAAATGAAAACTCATTTCTAATAGTTTTATTCACAATTGGTGGCAACATTGTATACCCTTTCGACATGAAAAGGATCTAGAAAAAAGTGCATGTCCTCTTTCTAAGTTATGCTTTTTTATAAGGTATTGATGATAAAAGAAAGACAATCATGCCATGGCAATGATATTCTAGCGGTTTGAAACACAAACGCGTTTTCTATGTAAGACATTATAATATCTATCAGTGTTAAACTACGGTTTTGTATTTTAAGAGGGTGACAAAAATGTCAATTGTATGATGTTATCAATCAAACACTGTCGAATAATGTAACAATTGCCCGAAGATCCCTTTTCCGTTACGCATGTCAATAGTTTATGGTTGTGAATATAACATATTATAGCTTTTAGTAGGCCTCTTTGGTGTCCCACATGAGCCTCCTAAGATAAATATTCGACACTTCAAAAGATAATGTTGTAAGGTATCTTAATTATGGTGGCTGATTTCTGCCATTTCGCTCTGGCTGATTTCTGCCATTTTGTTCTGGCGTCCCACAAATACACCAACACGCAAGAACAAGACACACGCGCACTGATGCGTCAAATAAATTATTTGTCGTACTGGCGGGATGCCAACATGCCATGTTCGTGATTTGGCGTGTTGGCGTCCCCGCAAAAAATGTAGTGTATGTTGTATTGGCGCTTTGTCATTCTGATGTTTTGGAAATCTTCGAAATTCCATTTTCCGCCAACACGCCAGAACACAATGGCAGGAATCACCCACCATACGTAATGTAATATCACGTTTGTCCTGATTCATTTTACCTGTACATGAAGATGCATCTAGTCGCAATTGTTTTCTTATACCTGAGACGTATATTGTAGTTCATCAGCCGATGTCAAACTCTGTTGTTCTGGAGTTGCAATAGAGTAAATAAAACACCAAGAAGGATACCCAAGGTAAAAATGTGGGATAGCTGCCGATTTTGATTATTCGGGATTGATACGGTAAACCAGTTAAATTGTTATGGTCTATATTTTACTCAAGGAAACTTGATTGTACTATCATTCTATAACTCTGAACAATTGACTTAAATTACATAATTTACTTCTGACGTTCTTCAGCAAGTTGTAGGATATACAGTTTTAATAAAACGTGTATCATGCTAAAGCGAATGGACTGTCGGCAACTTTATCTCTTTGCTATTTTTCATCAAGTTTTTCTGTAAAGTCTTAAAACAGAAGTGTTAACAGTTGTGCAATATCTTAATTTGTTTTACATATTTTGCAAATTAGACAAAAACAATGAATTTGTCGAATGAAACTGTGCCAAAATTATATCTGTGTTTATTACAGTTTTCATCAAATACATTTTTGTATAAGTGATACTTATTCTGACGCCAGTAGTGGACAAAAACATGAATTCCCATGTTCCCTTAAATTAAATTAATGATTTGAAACCAGTTCTCAACAGATGGCTTCCTTTAAATATAACTCACATTAAAAAAATAGTTTATTCAAAGGAAGCCAGTGAGAATATCATACAAGTATACAACGTATTTAAATTAACGCCGACACTTCTGAATTAACCACCTTTTTAAGCATAGTCTTAATATTTACACGCATATGTTTTCAGAGGTCACTGTATATTTGTTATGAAATTCGTATAAACATCACTTTGTGACCAAACTATAATCTAAGTACCGCTTTTGTAATTTCTTAAAATCATCGACTCGCGAGTTTAATCATTCGAACAAATGTCGTTTTTCGTTACAAATTTTGCATCAGAAGACGTAACAGCGTACTTGGTATTTTCACTAGCAATTTCTTCATCTTTGACAAGGTTTTCTCAAATGATGTGTGAAATCGCGAAACATATGAAAGATCTAATTCATTTTATCAAAGTGTTATGTCAAGAGGTCATCCTCGACCACGACTACTAGTATGTCTCAAGTTCAAAATCGTGATCATAAAGAAATAATGACAAATTTACTTTCCCTTTTTCGGATTTTGCACCCTAAAATACGTACTGCGCGTGCGTTTTGCAACTATGGTACAGTTGAACGATTAGACTCGGTGTGTGTTTGTGTACTTTTAGTACTTAAGTATCATTGTTTTTCAAATGCTATCTGTAAAGATATGAGTTGTTATTATAATGAACTTTGTAAACCATAGCTTTATCTCAATTATGATACAAAAATATGTTATCACTCGTTTACATTTTGACGTAGACAGAATGCAACTGTATCGTATACATTCAAAATGGGCTACAACTTTACTGAAAATATTCATTTTTTGATCAGTGAAGGAAACAACAAATATATAGGTATGACATTTAAATGACCAATTAACAATGAATTACGACATATTTTTTAACAAATAAATATAACATCATTAAAAAACATCAACAAAAGGAACATATTATGACAATCATATAAAACAAACTAATCCATATAAAATCAAAATGTCCTGTTGCCATCGTTCGGAGAACGTTCCCAACAGCAAGACTGTCGTGATGACGTAAATATCATATATATTTTAACAATACGGGTTTTTCACAGACTTCTGCGTATGCGCGACATTCATGAATATCGACCGTATTAGCAAATGAGGGGGGAGTAGCATGCCACTGTATAAGCGAAATATACTGATATATTGATCTATCATTTATATTTGTTTTATAAAACACTTCAGCGAGATTGTTAAAATCCATTCACAGCTGTTTAATCATATTGTATTCTTTTGATTATTCAAATATATTTAAAATTGATATTTAGAATGATCAATGATAAAAAGTAAACGACGGACACATCTTTTTGACGGTTATATTTTTTTTATAAAAAGATGCGGCAACAGTTTTAAATATATTTTATTTAAACCTTTTTTAATTTGTCACTTTTTGTCTAAATCGGGGGGATTGTTTTAAAAATTATAATTATCACTGCAACGATTAAAAGTTTTAATACACAGGGACAGGCGTAATGATAAATACACGGACCTAAATACACATGTGTATATAGATCTAAATACATCATGTCAGACGAAAGAAAACGACTGCGTCGCGGTTTTTCTTTTTGTTTGTATCTTCATATGAATACTAGTAGCATTATTTGGTACTTTGATGACACTTTAAAAGCTACGAGAAATATTTCCGTGTTTCTTAAAATGAAATCATTTTGTCTAAACAACAGCATCGTTTTAAATTGGTATTTTTAATGATTAATATATACGTTTACCCGGAAAAATTAGGGGAATAAATGAATAAAAACTGCCCATACACCCATTTATATACTTTCAGTTGTAGAAATATGTAAGCATTGATAAAGCATTTTCTCTCTGTTCATTTACTCTTTCAGTATTATGGCAACGCTTTTCAATATCTTTATTAAAACTAACGTTTTTCTAACTATTTATACTAATTTGCTTTCTATAGAATATGGTGCTGACTTCTTTTAAGACATCGTAAAATTATCATTTCATTAATCAGTATTTTTTTTTAAATTATTATCTTAAGTCATGAGTGATGTGTAATTAATCCGTAGTAAGTATAGGTCCGTGCCAGTAGCAGTTGACGAGTTACGGGGGAAACAATACCCACGCTGTTCTTGTCATTTCTATTTATCATGAATTGCTTCAGTAATGTGTTATTGAAATTTAATTAATAAATGCTTTATTATTTTGTTTAATTAAATAGTAAAGTTATTTACAGAACGCGCTGTAGACTGAAGTGTTTCTGTTTGGAAAAAGAAAATCCCACACCACGTATTTTCTTTGCTGTTTTTTAATTTAAAGACAATTGCACAAAAATGTGAGATATTTGAACACAGGGGTTCTGACAGACATGTGTATTCACAGTAGGAGTCTTACAACATGATATACTAGCTTCTGTTTTACACAACCACCTTACGGCATAGCTACTATTACAGTAGATAAAAGTTGATCAATGCTGGGGTACATAATTAAAAGAGATAAGAACTTCTTATTTAAAAAATGAATAAGAATGAAGAAAATTGGTATTTTACCTATTATTTTCAATATACACGCGTGTGGTGTTTAGTAGAGTGTCAATATAATACCATAATAGTATGCACTGAGTGAAATGTTATGTTATGTAAATAATTTACTGAAATAAGTTACTTTGGCTACCGTCTGAAAAAAGTGTACAATGTTTCTGTTCCACTAACAAATTATTCATTTCAGTCAAAGAGACATACAGTACTTCATTAAAACAACAACAAAAAACATTGTTTAAGCTTTATTAAAGAATATCTGCATTTTATTTGGTAACTTTCTGGAACAAACAATTTTATTTTGATAAAAACATTTAACTGTCACGTAATTCTCAAAAGTGAGAATTAGTTTTCTGCAAATGAAATGTGTCCACGTAATCAAAACCTTGCTAAATTTTCCCAAGAAATCCCCTTTGAAATATTGAATTGAATGCCTTTTGTGTTAAAAACCATTGTTACGGTTGGATAATAAACTTGTTTCTTAAGTAAGCAAAACCAACAGAAAATAAGTACATTATATCAATACATGTCAATAAAATATATGGTCTGTTTATTTGACTAAATGTCCAGTCTAAAGATACTTAATATGACCATGTCTTATCTGATAAGGGGTCATAAAAGAATTAACGGATTAGACCTCCTGTGGTTTCGGGGGGTCACTTATTCTAAACTTATTTAGAAATACATTGTTGAAATGTTGTTGAAATGCTGAAAGTACAATTTAATTAATTTCTGTAATCATGTATGTATACACATTGATAAAATTGAAGTCTGATGAACCCTACATAGCTATGCATTCAGTGGTGATTCTTTTTTTTCTTCCATATTCATTATATCATCATTTTCTACAATTATAGTTACAAATATATTCTTATTTAAGTAAGGATGTAATTTGTAGTAGAACTAAGTTGATAATGTAGCACAATAGACGATACTCATAAGATTATTCATTCATGATACATAAACATGTTATACGCTTTCGTTATCGGACCGAAACTGCCACCTCATTCGCCGATCAATAACTGTTTGTGCTCTTTATCGCTGAAGAGTACGCAAGAACGATAAGTCTTGATAAGCACATTCTTTCACCAGTTATCTTTGACTGAAATACACATTAATCCGATATGCAGGTTCATGTGAATATGTTGCGAAGTTTTGTTTTGTCACGCACTGACCGGTCGAGATCAAGAAGGGAATAATATAGTATGTTTTGTCCGGTACGTTTTCTCGGCCATTAAACTGCTTATATTGATCATCAAGCCTAGTCTCTCAATGGATTAAACATTTTTTGTGGACAGCAACTGCGAATCCACGAATTTATCAATAATTTTGTGAAGTTTGTCGGCTTTTCTAGTGACCCTAAATACGCGTGAATTATTTATGTAATCTATTTTTTCTTAAAGTCGTTTGCTCAATTGTTATATGACTGAGATTAAGAAACAGTAATCTTTGGTAAGACCGATACTTGTAGTAAGCAAATGTATGCACAAACAATAGCCAAGTCGTTCTCGTGATATTTACGCGATTGTGTGAGAAAACGACGGGCTTCAATGTCTGTATAATACGACTCTGCAACAGTAAACTGTTTAATAGTCCAACAATATCGGGATAACTCCACAAATATCACGGTCTATCATTAACTACTTTTAGGACATAAATACCTCGTAAGAAGAAAATACTTAGATTTTTGTTCAGAATTTACAAATAGTTTTTGATAAAATAAAAAATGACCGACGAGTTTGTGCGTACATTAACATATTTGATAAAGTGCCAGCTCTGTACTTTCGCGTAGTTTGAAATGATTTTTGAACATCTATCTAAGTATCCATAACCACATCATAAGACATTTCATTTAATTAAATCGGATGGATTTAAATATTTGTCGCAATTTGCAGTAGTCAATGTATTGTGAACAATATTACATGACAATAGTATGATTCTCCGGCCGTTATATATTTTATAAAACAAAAGTAAAAGAACTAATCATGCATATCTGCCGAGGCTCATTATGCAAAATCCCATTCAACCTTTGTGACAACCAAGCATCTACACAGTAAAGAAAACTGTGAAAGCGGGTTCAACTATTTTCGGCAGCTGCATACTAAACTAAGTAGCCTTTGATACAATGTATTAGTACACAACAGACGCACTATACAACCAATTCAAAAGGTACGATCCGACAGAATCTTCCTGGTGTATCTGTAGGTTTCATGCGGCCTTTTTTCTTACAGCCGAGCAAGTTTAAATGTGTACAAAGAAGTAAAAGCAAAATGTAAAAACATACTCGTACATCTGTATGTCATTTGCATTGAAAGACTATAGTTTTCAAGCTAATATTTCTTTACAAGCTGACTTAATGTATATATGATATTAGGTGTTTATAATTTCAGCTACATAATTTCGAACGATAACTTATCGTTAAGGTAGATTGCCTATTATCAAGGTTAATACTACATACCCTATCTTCATGTTGATGTTTGTGATAGCTGACAAACCATGTCAACTGTCCTTCTTCACGTAAACTGAGCCCGTTGTAATATATAAACATGGATTTGCAGTATTTAGCGGAAAATGATAATTGTTTCTATACGCATCTTTTGCACTGACGCACGTACTTGATATTCGGCATGAAAAATAAATTAAGGTAGTGCATGTGGAATGAGTACTTCCTGTTTAATGACCATTTGGAATTCTTTGAATTTCATAGGTGTACCTATTCTGTACTGTAGCGCAGTGGTTAGAGCGTCTGCTTTGAGATCAAGAGGTCATGAGTTAGATCCGAGGGAGCAAAACATATGATTTTACATTAACATTTTCATATGATCTCATTTTTATATAACACGTACACAATGTTTTTTACAAGGCTGTAAACTTTCGTCAAATCTACATTGTATGTTTTCCTTGCAGTTGTATTTTAAATTAACAAAATGCGTGTAGAAAATATTTTAATACAAACGTCACAATGTAGCGTCTTGACACAATTCCGTTTGAGCACATCTTTTACGCAGTCTTAATAACTTGCAACAATACACCAAAATAATCAGTAAAAGAAACATCGTTCTAGTGTACCAGATCTTCCGACGGCCATTTAAATGATACAGTACGCTATGGAAAATTATTTTGATAGGTTAATCAAACATGTGTTACAAAATTGAAAAAGGTACAAATAAATAGACCAAGTATTTGAAAGTGAATTTAAAACATTTTAACGGTTACAAGAAATTATGTTTTTAAATATCATTTAAGTAATATTTTACCAGCAGATAAAGGTACACTCCCTTCGATAATAGATAATGTGTTCAATGAACGTAATATGAAATTAAATTTCAAAGAAGAGCTTGTGGCTGATTTTATCGATAATGACTAGAATGCATAGCTGAAACATTTAGGCTAAATTATAATATTTCCAAAGATTATATTATTTGTGTTTTGGAGGTTACTTAGTTTAACATCAGGTAAAGGGCATTCCCTTTAAATATTTCAAACATGTCAGTGTAATGAACCGCTTTTGCGGAGTATTATTTGTTGTACCATTTGACAAAGTTCTGCGTAAAATTAGCGTTTCCAATATCATAGCTGTTTTAGTTTCGGCGTGTTTATAAAATGTTTGATATTATTTTACGACTAAAAGAGCATAATATACCACCTATTGTTTATTATTATATAAAATATGATCGCTTAGTCTTTAAAATCGGTCAGTTATTTAACAAATGGAGTATTTCTTTCTTCGTGTAATGTTTTGGTTTGATTCCTCATTTCTTAACCAGTTCCAGATTTTTAACTTACATGTAAGATCGTTTTGACTGTCCAACTTTTTTTTTCGAAATGTAAATATTGTATTAAACTTATATGCATACAAACATGTAATGCAATTTCGTATTATGACATTTGTATCTCATATTGTGTTCAACATTGATTTTCGAAGGAGCTTCTAATGGCGTTTACGTCAAATATTATTTTATGCAACATTAATTTAGAAGAATATTTACAGGATGTATTTTATATTTTAATATGAAAACTTTATTTTATTCTTTTAAAAATAGCACCACTTTTTTCTATTACATGTATTGCATTGTATACATAGAGGATAATTGTTGGTTTCGGTGTAAGATCACGTTATAATTTCACCGAGTGGGCACTAAAAGTGATATTTTCACGAATGGCGCAGCCACGAGTGAAAATAACAACTTTTAGTGTTCACGAGTGAAATTAACGTGATATTACACCGATACTAACATGTTTTCTGTTTATTTTATGGTTAAGACTCTACTTTTATTGAGTTTGTTTCTATAAAATATCGTAAATTGCGGGAAACGTCATCAGTAAACATAGCGCAAATGACGTCATTTA
>JAUMHA010422038.1:0-10290 GCA_032359765.1 Saxidomus gigantea
CTTAAAAAGCTCAATCATTTTCCCCATCAACAGTTGAAGACTTATATATATATCAGGAATTTCTTTCCAATTAAGAAGACTATATTCATCTGTCAATAAATTGAGTGGTATTTGTTTTGCTGTAGGACTTCCCATCCCTTCTGTCTACTCAAAAGTCTAGCTTAGTGTCTTCAAGCCTGATGGATGACTGTCCCATAATGCTCTATGACAGGAAGCAGCATCTGTTGCCATGGGAAACAGTGGAAACTTTCTTGCAGTTAGAGGTAGAAATTTCAAGGACTTGATTAAAAGGTATATCATGTTTTTATTTTCTTTCGTATCTTATTTTATGTTTATTAGAATAACTTAACTTCCTGTACATTGTTTTCAAAGAAGAGTTTGTAGCTCCTTTTAGAGGAAGTTCTTCGTAGGAAAGTCAAGTCTTTTGATCAACAGAAGTTACTGACAAGTAGCTGCAGCTGCAGACCACACATATATCAGCATCTCTTGCTGTTCATCAAGTCATTAAGGATACAGTTATAAGTCCATATTGTTAAAAAATCCTCAGTTGTCCATTATGCTTATCTCAAACAAAAACTATGTAACAATCCCTTCATTTAGGGAACATAATTTTATAAACTTTGGTTATTTTTAGTAGTACAGAGGAAGAGCCATCTTCCAGCTTATCTGTCAGTTACAATCAACAGGTAGCACTTCAGTTTTCAAACCTTAGCCAATGTGTATTTCATTATGAAATCTTTATTTCATTTTTGGTTTATGTTTATTTAAGAACTATTCAACAGCAAGTCAAAATGAAACACTTCTTAGATCACCAAAAGCATCATTTTCAAAGCAGTTTTGTTTATACCACTTCATTTTAGCCTGATTGTGAAGAATCAAGTTCTAAAGAAAGCAGCATTCTATAGTGCCATGTATCTTATGTGATTTGAAAAAGTGTTGGAAGTTGCATTAATTTTTCTAAAAATTAAGTGACTGAAACTTTGTTAGTATATGCTACAAAGTGAAATCCTTGATCATTCAAATACAGGTTGGGTCAAAAAGAGAAGAATTCATTGCATCTTCAGTACTCGATGTTGAAAAAACTTAGTTAAAACCATTCGCACCATGAAATATCAGTTGTTTTCAATTTTGGACAAAGTTGGATTGATAAAATACTTAAAAGAAATGCAACTTTTTCTCATTTTTATCTTAATATTGATAAAAGAAAGAAGTCTGTGAAATCTGTGAAATCTTGTAGGTTATTAAATTTTATTCCCTGTCCGTCTGCATAAAATTACCATGAAATAATTCATTAAAACAGAGACATATATTATCTTATCTATGTCTCTGTCTGCATTTTGCACCAGCTATAATAATTTCGAAGTTCAAAGGTAAGGTTGCGTTTCTTTTGCCAGTACATATAAGAAAGGTCTTTAAGGAAAACAAATAAAAATGAAAGCCTTGTGTTTAGTTGTACAACAATCCTTATATATTTTTATTTTGTATTTTGTTCTGACATTTAATTGTGTATGGACATTTTGTTATTTGAAAATTCAAATAAAAATCATCCATAGAGCAGTCTTTATAATTATCATAAAAATGTGTGCATCTGAAAGTCAAGATCAAACAGAGAAAGAAGTGAGTTTACCTTATGTTATCAATGATATACCTTGGTCCGCTGGAAATGACATTAACTGAAATAAAATCAGTTTCTTTTCAAGAAACATACGATTATAATTGATGAATCGAATTATCTTTCGATAACTGATATAAATACAGATACAAAATGTCAGGCGTAAAACTTTTTGACAATTTAAAATTTCAACAATAGTATTGTGTGAATTGCGGGTGTCGTTCTGTAGAAATAGGACAGACTGGTTCATTATATCGCAATCAACATTTTCAGCACTCTTAAAGATTTTAATTTAGATGCAGTATTGAAATTCAACGCTGTTGATCGCCGCTTTTGGTAAAGGCAAAGGATCATGGGTATTTAAGACACTTGAGCATATTTACTTAAACAACGTAGAAATGACATCAGTCATTAAAGTGAAATCTATCATGCTTAAACAACGCCAAAGATCGCATATGATTGGCATATGGCTGACAGGAAAATTGCCGAAAATCTTCAGCAAATCTGGCCACCATATCATTTCCCATGTTTATGGAAGTTAAAGGTTGAAATTCCTTTACCGTCCCAGGTAAATTAAGAAAGTAATTCAAATTTTATAGCCCTGCCTTTGAAAAAATCAAAGACAATCTTTGTGGGATTGACGGGGATTAGAACTCAAATGATTTTTAGATCAGCAGAACCATATGTGTATCAATAGATAATTAGAAAATTGGTTCCCACAATAATCAAGGCACATCCACATCCATTTAAAGAAAAGTCCCAGTTTTCAGTGTAAGCAATATTATAGTTTTTCATTTCACCAGGCATTATACCCTGTTGGTTTAAGTACATGTATATAGATGATATTTATTCTTTTTTCAATGAAACTTTGTTGGAGTAATGGGTGAAGAGCTCTTTCCATATCGTGCATCCTGTCTGTCTATCTGTCTGTCTGTTAGTAGGGTGAATTGTGTCTGCTTGATAGTCCTTGTTTGTTTCTTGTGTTTTTGGCACAGAAGGTGTAAGACTTGCATGCTTTCTGATTAGAATTTGACAGAACAACACCATTATAGTGTCTTTAAAAGTACCAGTATTAAATAGTTTGTGCTATAGAGACTAGTGAAATATTTAACTACAAAAAAAATGTTTATTTCCAATTTTGTCTCTCGTATATGAAAGCAATCATGAGACTCAAATTGTGTAGCACAAAGCTTACAAGAATTGAAAAACTTTTTCTATAAGTAATTTAAATTTTAAATGGATCATGGGCTTTTAAAAGTTGTGGACAATTCATTAAGAAATTCAAATATCTCTGTGTTTATTTTTTAATCGTCCACATTTTGTATTTTTTCTATGCTCGGACATGACAATAGTCTTTCTATAATCAATCACCATTGCCATGTATTATACAGAAATGATTGCTCTTTCTATATCTTTTTTTACAAGCTAACAAAGTACCATTATTTTAAAATAAAATGAATATCAGTTTCAAAGTCGCACCAGAAAGATAAATCAGAATTTTTATTCAGGGCATGACTATTTATTTGCGATGGCAATTACGGAGGAGATATTAAACTTGTCAACAGTTAAATCGCAATTTTCTCGCTCTGATTTTGACAATCGTCTATTGTAGTGGCGGGTTTTGGTCCTCCCATCGTTGTAATAAGTGATATAGCTGGGACAGCTCGGTGGCGGCGAACAGAGAAATCTCATTTGTATCGGTTTCAAGTGAAATTGCTACCTGTGAAAAAAATTACACAATATCGTTTTTGAAAATTTCTTTTATTGTACAATGCAATCAGAAATAACAAAAATGATAGCGCTCAAAGGTCGTAACTCTTTTCATCAAAATGTTTGATGTACTCCTTGTAAGCTGGGAATTGTAATTTGTTTTTTTTCGTCATTCAGTTCGCTATTATACACGCAATTTAAATAAGTGATACTTTTCGATACAAGACGCCAAGGTTCATTTTACATTATTTTCAATCTGTAAATGATATCATAAACTAATATTGATGAATACTTCCTGTCAGGTATCGCCACTTTAAGGTCACTTAGGATTGTAATTAAACAAAATCTGCAAATAGCGACGATTCTTATTAATATTCTATTCAATGTTACAATGGTTAAATAATATTGTTGTTCCTGCTTATATACTGCAGCCATATAATCATTGCATTTTCCTTTGAAGTACTTTGTAATCAAATGGACTGAAAATGTAAAATATAATTATATGTATATTTTTCATGGCAATAAATACGAATAATATAAAACATTATCAGATTACACTGTGTTCAGAAAGATACTTGACAGACAATTGGTCTTTTAAATATTTATTCAAGTATTTAAAAACAGAAAAATCACATTAAAATTATCTCTTCATAAGTACTTACAAGGTAAATTCATTATTTTTAGATTTAAAAGATATTTTTAAGTATATGAATTAAGATTTTGTCATTCATTTACAAAAAATATCAAACTTGTTGAGTTACTTTTGAATGTGCTTTCCACAAAAACCGGGTACTGGTACTGTCTTGGCCAGGTAATAGATAATCTGTTGCCCGTGATAAAATATTGCAGTAACTTGCTCGGTGTGGAAAGAGTACTTCTTCATAGTGCTTGACAGTGATTGATAAGGTGTGAACCAGTAAGTTACAAGAGAAGGAGCTTACAAAGACACTAGCAGCAGATCATTGCTGAATGGTCTGCATCTCTCTGCTACAGAAGTAGTTCCAATGCTTGATTAAAATCAATAAGCCAGTTGCTAGATTGCTGCTGCTGCTACTACTGATGCTAATACTGCTGCTGCTACTGCTGCTGCTGCTACTACTGATGCTGCTGCTGCTGAATGGTGTGCAACACTCTGCTTCTGTTTTGGTTTCAATGTTAAGTTATCGCCATTTTACTGCTGAATAGTCGATATCAGTTTGCTTCAGCGCTTATTTCAATGCTGGATTGCCTCCATTTTACTGCTGAAACTGTTGCTGCTGAATGGGATACATCATTCTCCTTCAATTCTGATTCCTTTGTTGAATTAGTAGTACATTGTATTTCTTATTGATGATTTTGCTGTTCTTTTCTGTAGCTTTTGTGGTGAGAATATACAATGCTTAATATTGTAGTTCCTGTTGAAAGATGTCCGTTTGAAATTAAAAATTGCCTTAATCCATTTTGTCAAAGGAAGTGTCGAAGTATTAAAAAGGTTAAACGGACAAAAGCCTTCCTGTCTGTAACTGTTGGAATGAGTCATGTTAATGTACTGTTGACTAATGTCGGCATGGTCGAGATGATATCGAGATGATATCAGCAAACATTTTAAGTAATTAGTATAAAAGACACCTGTATTATATTTGTTTATATATTTCGAATTATAAGCAGCCATTGGTCTTGTCAGATCTGATTGATTTTAATTGTAAAAGATCACTCATTGATTCTTTTCTTGCATGGGATGGTATCCTTTGTAATACATCTTCATATGTCCGTATTTTCTGAATTGCGGTTACTGCAAGCGATTAATTTCTGAAGTAACTTCAATGGTGTGAAGTAAGCATAAAGATTAATTTAGCGTTATATTTTGGCATATTAAATGTTTGGATATTGTTTGATACCCGGTTATTAGATGTTGGGGAGATAGTAATACTGCCTTATATTCGGGGTTTTGTTTTACCATGCGCTAAAGCTTAGTGATTTTGAAGATTGGTAAGATATCTTCGACAACCAGATGATATCTTGTTTATTGCAGATAGATTTATAAGATATCCTGGCTGACTTAAGGTTTAATCCATATTATCAATTTACAACATCTCACGTTGCTTTAGAAAAAAAAATGTTCAATTTAATAGGGGTAAGACGCAATAGGGGTAAACTAGTATGACCCGTATGATAATCAGAAATTTACGCAATGTTTACATGAATTTGTAGAAAGATTTTCTGTATTTGATATAAATTTATCATGCAGATTCAATTGAAACTGATCCGTGTATGTGCTCTTCATTATTATCGAGAACTTCAGTTTAGGTGTAGTAGTGAAAGCAAAGTCTGTTCATTTTGCATTTCTTACTTTTATGAACAATTTTATTCATTAATAGGTACATTACCTTATAACACCAAATAAAGATACCACAAGGCAAAGTAGTTCAAGCACCAATGTACACTGGCAATGCATATTTGGTCTGCAAGCTCACACACCTGTGGCTAAATGATCTTTGGACAAAACTGATTGGGTATTGCAGTCAGTTAAAACAAAACTCCTTAGTTTTTCAAATTTCGTTAGGTACCAGAATGCATGGGAGTCATTCTCACCAGGGGTCTTGGCAAGTTCACCAGGGGAGAAATGCCATGATTGCTGGGACTATGAACAGTCTAGAAGAAACTAGATGGGTAATCAGTAGAACACTTGTGTCACCCTCTTACACTTTGTCAGAATAACCAATAATTTCATGACAAAATCTAAGTACAAAAAGGGCCATAACCCTGTAAAATATGACCTTGACCTACAAAATTTTGTGGCATCTTGACCCTTTTGTCATAAGCAATACAATTTGAAAGTTTGATGAAGAAATCTTAAGAAATGGTAAAATTATAGCCAAAATCTAAGTTCAAAAAGGGGCATAACTCTGTCAAATTTGACCTTGACATACAAAATGTGGCGGCATCACAACCCCTTTGTCATAAGCAATGTAATTTAAAAGATTAATGAAGAAATCTTAAGAAATGGCAAAGTTATAGCTAACATTAAGTTTTCATGACAAAAACGAAGTACAGATAGGGGCAAAACTCTGTCAAATATGACATTGACCTACAAAATCTGGAGGCATCATGACTCTTTTGTCATAGGCAATACAATGGTAAAGTTTGATGAAGAAATCGTAAGAAATGGCAAAGTTATAGCCAACATTAAGTTTTTGTGACGGACCGACTGAGGACAAAGTGATCCCAATGTATTGCCTTTTCTACGAAGGGCGACACAAAATGGTACATTACCAAGATTTTCCTTTAAAATTGGCTATTGCAAATCGTATTGAAAATAATTTGTTTATGTACAGAAATTAAACCAAGAAGCCAAATAATTATTGAGTACAGTGAAGAAAAATATATAATACTATATAAAATGGCTATGTCATACATTATAGTTCAAATTGTAAGGTGATGTACATAAATGATATCTCCAACATGTATTTGATATAACTGTGATATCTCAGTGATATTTTGCTGAACTGTAAACAGCCGTATCAATCATATCAAGGATTGATCTAGCACATGTTCTAAGACCTAATGAACAGTGAAGATTTGATGATTTAAAACTTGAATTGAGTCGAAACAAGTCAGTTTAATTCAACTTGATATAGTTTAATTTTGTATTTGTTTAGGCTGTAGGGGTGTTGTATTGTAGTCGAAAAACAGTATCAAATTTCTGTTATTCCATCTTCTGTATGGAATAGATATTTTGGTGCCTAATACAACCAGAAATCAATGAATGGTTTGACTTTAGAGGTAGGCATTACACATAAGGTTTCTGGCTTCTTTCTCCACTAGGTGACAAAGTGGGTTATTATTGCATTGAAAATTTCAGTCATAAGTTATTATGAGGATCTCATTCCCCATTTCAAGGATTCATAGGTTTCAAACTTGTGATGTAACTTATTAGCATCGAGGCTCAAGCCTGTTGACTGACCAGTACTGAAGAGATACCCATAGCTGCATTATTTGCATTTTGTTGTTCTAAACTGGAGTATACTGTATGGCTGTTTGTGACATAACTAGAAGTGAAAACTACATCTCCAAATCCCACTAAAGTCAACATTAGTTGATGATAATAACACCCAGGCGCTAGCTATAACCAGGAATGTCCCCACTGTTCCTACTAGAATGTCAGAATTCTGACTGCAAAATGACTTTAATATCTTTTATTTCAACATAATGACCAAATATCAGTAGCATTTATGAGCAATTAGCGGACCATTATTCTAATAATCACACATATTGTAACCTTTAATGAAAATCTCCGCTTTCCTCCGCGTTCTTTTCCATTTTGCAAAGCCGACAGAAGTAGACTTTTATAACGCTATAATATTGCAGCAAATTGTGCATATTATTTGAAATTAACTATAAAAAGTGGAGAAATCTTGCCGGAAAATTGTTCAAATTAGGGGATAGGGTTATATGGAGAGTAATAAAAGTGAAATAATTCACTGTGTAATATTGTACTGAGATGTAAATGTCAGTCAGCAATTGCAATAAAGCAAAATTTTTACACCATGTTTTATGGTGGTCTGGAACTAAATCTGAAATAAAACCACCTACAATTTCATATACATGCATATAAATATCTCCTAAATATCTAATGTTGCCTGCGTAAGACAGGTGGCTACTTAATCCAGGGATCCACTAAACAGTGTTCTCCAGCATATGGAGGGTTGAGCACAAAACTTTTGCAAGTCCTTCTTTATGTCATATAAGTTTGTGCAATCTTCGATACACAGCAAAAACATTGAAGGGAAACATCAAAGATGGCATAAATACTGTACCTTTTGGACATGTAAAGAGTGAATGTCTATGAATGTATCAAAGCACTGGAAGTGCTGACAGCAGGTGAAATACTGCAGAATACTTTATTCATGCAATCTTGATAACAAATACATATATTTGGTCAATTTTGGAAATAAAACATAGAAAAAATATTTAGCGCAAAACAATCTGAGAAGTATAAGCTAGGGAAGGTGAATTCTGAATAATCAAGGAAAAACAAGAGCAGTAAATATATAGGTGATACCAAACTGTATTCCTTTATTGCATTCTGAAGTAATAAATTACACCAAATATGTATAAAGTTACATCATATTTTATTCTTTCTCTCCTTTTATGATTTGTTCTATTAATTGGTGACGATATTATTTATATCTTAACAGAGCTTGTGCCAATTGCTAAAAATATCAAGAAAATGTGTCAGTATTCATGTACTTGAATTACAAAGAGAAAATGTTGTATGTTTCAGACAATATTACAGACTTCAGAGACATGGCACAATGATGATTTCACTGAAAATGCAATCTATATTAACCTTCAAACAAGTACAATGTCATGTAGTTACAATAATCAAAATATATAATCCTATAAACAATAAAAAAAATCAAATTCTGTTTTCATTTACATTTATCATGCATTCGAAGCTGCAATGTTTAGCATTGAAATGATGCCTGAAGATACATGAATGTAAAAAGACCTGACACAAACACATACATTTAAATAGGTAATAAATAACATGCAGACCATCCTTTTCCAGAAACAGTATATAGAACATGATATGTTTTATTCCACTGAACTGCATAAATGCAAGCTTGGAAAATACATCATATGTTAATACACCACCTGGTGGTCAAGAACTTGCTGTAAACAATCTTCAGACCTCATTAAAAAGTTGTAATATGTATTTTTTTCTGTCAGCAGGTGTATTAAATTTTAGTGCAAACGTCTGCTAAGAATGTTAAATTTCTCTGAAGTTTTATTGAGTTAATGCTTTAGTAAGTATATTTCATTAACTTTCAAGACTTTGTTTTTAACACTTTCTAATATAATGCCAACATCATCAAGTAATTACATTTTTTTTTCAAATTTCACAAATTGGTTTTGCAGAACCTGATTCCTGTGTGCACATGATTGTATAATACTCTATGTTCTGTTTTTGATTTATTCTTTTTCAACTTTGATTTAACCATTTTATGTTGGAAGTCTGGTAAGAATGAAAACAAACCTTCACATTAAGTAACATATTTCATCAAAATAGATAAACAACTTTCAATAGAATAACTTAAATTCTCAGCAGCTTAATTTCCGTTTTGATGCTTTACAACCATTAAAATGTATGACTTGCAAAACATGTATAATGTTACAAGCATTTAAGTAGGAGCTTTAAATGATTTACAACAGACAGGTGTGTAAATATAACTGTAACAAATAAAAGTCCTACAAAAGAGTAAGCTGAAGCATCAGTTGAAGACATCTTGGTTGATGCAATGTTACTTGTATGCAGCACTTGCTATTGTAACATCAGTATTAACTGCATTGTCATCTATCTCCTGGTTGTCTCTAATTAGCTCTATATCTATACCAGTGATGTAAACAAACAGATCAACTCCAAGGGTAATCTGCCATAGTTGTCCACATTTTCACCAATAGCTGATCCCTGGCTATATTTAATGAGGTGTAAGTTTTAATGACTTATCCCTTGAAGTATTCCTTCCAGTGTAAGAAGTATCCATTATTTTGATGTATTTTCGGATAAGAGGCTTATCCTATGATTTAAGACTGTGTGGGGGTATGTTTGTGATTTGGCGGTAAGCCTTCTCCTACAGTGCTTTCACTTTTTATAATACCATCAGGTATCCACAGTAGTGTGTGAAAGAAAAGCGCAAGAAATCAAAAGTAACCAAAAGGTTACTGTGAGACTTTGCTGATTATTTGGAATGATAGCGCAGATTTTAAACCATTATTATTAGTTTTCCGAATCCAGTTTTACATTATTGTTGTCATTTTATAGCAATAGAAATTTAAGCATGGTATGAACTTGAAATTTATAGTTATGCTAAAGCTTTCAGTACCATCATTTTTAGCTCGACTATTCGAAGAATATGGAGAGCTATTACAGTCACTTGTGCGTCGGCGTCGGCGTTGCTTCTTTGGTTAAAGTTTTGCCTGCTAAG
>JAUMHA010422060.1:0-10289 GCA_032359765.1 Saxidomus gigantea
ATATCCGAAGTTTCCTTATAACCGGAGTACGATATAACCGTATATTTTTACATTAAACAAAGAAGGGTAAAAATCGGACCCAAAAAACTTGTTCGTTATATCTGAAGTTACGTTATATCCGGAGTCGATATATACGGAGTTTACTGTAATAAAGGGACCATAAATCTGCTAAAAATGACTTCTCCAGAACATGCTTATACAAAGGAATCGGCTATTGGCACTGAAGCTCTACATAAAGTTTATATTTCCAGCCATTGAAGCCGGGTGGAAGGATAATGTGTTTTCCCTTCAAGGAATATAAAAACAGTTCTTTAAGAAAATAACCACGTTTACGACAAGGTATCGAGGAAATCTGCTTTTAAAAGGTATATTTACCTACAGTTTGGAGCTTTTGAAACCTTGAGAAGGTATGTATTTACATGTACAAATGTACATGTTTGTTCATTGTTCAATGAACATTTAGATCTCATTTAAAAACGGGGTTGTGAGCTAATTTAATATAGTCAAATCGTTTTATATTCATTACTGCTTTAATTAGTAATATCACTGAACATTTACAATACAGTCACTTAAAAAAAATGAACAACTTGTTTGCTCATTCTACAACCTGCATCTGAGATATTATGAAAATCTCGGACTCAAATTTTAAGTTTCTATGGTAATAAACAGTGGTATAAAGCTGCTCAATCTTTTCAATCTGTCTGAAATTAACATATTTCAGAATTAATCATCAAATAAAATGGTTCCAGTATAAATTCCTGTAAAGTAATTCTTTATTTTTGAAATTGTATGCTTCAAAATTAAAAAGCATTAATTTGAAATCGCAATATTACAATGTAGTGAAGCGGTGCTGTATAATCAAACACACCAACATTTTTAATAGCCTTTCTCAAATTGCTGTGTTTGATTTTCACTTGCCATGTTGATTCTAACATTTCTTTTTTAAGAAATTTAAATTGTGAACGAACAGCTTTTTTAAAGTTTTGTTTACAAATATAATGATCGGTTAAACCTAACTCTGTCAAGTTTCTACAACGGAAAATAAAGTAAAAATGACTCAAAATAATTCATGTGACCATGACGTCATGTGACCATGACGTGTTCACGTGTAGGCTGATTACAGTTTACTTTCATCGGATCACTCTGGCAGTGTAAATGTAAAAATAAAAAAGTCACTTACGATTAAATTTATAACATCCTTGTTATAAATTTAAAAATATCCTAACACAATAATGTTCCTTATTACAAATATTTACAATTTCACTTTTATTGTGAAGTATTTCTACTTCCTTGTATGATCCGTTGAGCTGCATCACTTCATACTTGTCAATCTTGACTTGAGTCGAAATACAACTGAACACGGACAAAACGACATTATATCAGGTCAGATAAATATGTTAGTCCTAAGAGAAAGTAAAACTAACTGCATTAAAATAATGGTTTATTATCTGGTTTTCTTGCAATTCTATATTAAAAGTGGTATCCGCTGCTGGTACCGAAAATTTAATCTTCAAAACAAATCATTTAAAACATGGTAAATACCCGACGAAGGGCTATCAAATGGTTTCATATACTACCAAAACCTTTTGGTTTTTATGAGAATCGCCCACTTAAATTATTTTTTTTGTCAAAATGTCTGCAACTTTACACAAATGTCAATAATTATCAATAGACTTTTTATATACATATACAAGTGTTGCTAAGCGACGACTGATTAGTTTGATTTAGCGGTGCCACAACACATTTGTAAATCCAACAGTCTAGTGTTGCCAAATGTACGTAATCCATGTTGTTTAATATACCTTAGTATCCTTCAATAAAATGTGAAAGACCAGGAAGGATGTATTTATCGAAAATGCGCAAACCACATTTTAAAAAGAATGTTTTATATGCAACACAACCAGTTTGTGTCAATTTGCATAACGTTGAGTAGTTATACATAGTTCTTCCTTTTGTGGATAAAAAGTATGCAGTTAAAATGTTCACTAAAACAAAAGATCGTGTTCCGATATCTGATGCACGTGTGCAGTTAATTCTGCTTCCTTTATTGGTGAATAACCACATATCCTTTGCATTTTTCACACACTATTGCGTTGAGAAATCGTATATATAAACTTTGTTTGCTCGTTACTGCACATTATATTTCAATTATTTTTCACTTAAAATACATCCCCCAGAATATGCATCAATCCGAATAATGTCATAAAGATCCGAGATTTTCGTCTTTTATATCTGCAATTAAAAAAAAAGATAGAGCAAAAAAAACTAACTACAAGAAGTTCAAGGACGGGACCGAATGTATGTAGACGTAACATTGGAAACACCTGATGTATACAGTTCGGCTAAGACTGTTTCGAAATTTAAAAAGTCACTTCTCCAAGTGCATCTTATGACATTAGGGGACATGGGTCTGTTCTATACGACACTCATTGCACAGACGGATCTCAATAAGCCTAAAAGAAACACGGACTGTTTCTTAAGTAAGTCTGGTACCTTATAAATTAGGACCCAGAGTAATACAACCATTCCCGGTTATGTAACGCTGCATGCAAGTATGAAAGTGTCCAGCCTTTGTATGTAGATAATTAAATGTAATGAAAAAATACGATTTACTGTTCAAAATCTTTGAGGGATTAGTAATAATTCAGTCTATCGTAAAAATAGACTGGGTAAAATACGATTCTTCAATAACTTAAATTTACATTCCTAATACTATAGAACTTACTGTGGCTAACGACAATTTGACGAGAGCTTTCTACTCAACGGCGGTCCTGTATGCATTAAATTTTTAATCATCATTGAGTCAATTAAATAAATTTTGAAAACTCCTTTGAAAGAAATCAGATGGTAATTTTTGTTACAGATTTCAATGAAATGAAGTGACGAAGTGACAACATTCATTTGAATGTTTACTTAAATATTTAACTTATGAAGAAAAAAAGAAATTTTTTAAGTGCTTGTATGTCTTACTACGAGTTTTCCTCTTTACGGAACTTCTGCTTGGGTAGCTTTTATCTTTGGATACATCAGACACTTCCGGTTCCGGAAAATCACTTGGTTCATGGAACCGGAACCGGCTTTCAAACTCTGAAAATGACATAGTCATGAAAACTTAAACAGCATATTTTCACGTGGTAAAGTTATTTCAGAGAAAATATTTTCTAAAGTTTACTTTGAATTTTTATATTTTTAATATGTACAACAAGTGTTAATTAATAAGAATTTGTTTATGCAAAAGACATATTTACGTTCTTCGAAAATAAACCTGATCAAATTTGATAAAACGTTTGAAATTAAGTAAATTTTGTGTTGCCAGAGACTTTTACCCTCCATATAGTCATAACTGATCAAAAGAACAAACATGTATTTGTAAACTGATACGAATATGCCAACAGTCAGAATAAAATGTGGCAGAGCCCCAGTGGGCGCTTACACATCACGAATCAATGATTCTCATAGATTGAGGGACATGGGTTCGAGCCCTGCTACCGACCATGTCTCTTTATGTGAGAAACTTGACAGTTTCTTACGGAGGATATAGGAGTCTAGTACTTGTTCTTCCCAAAAATGCTGGTCCGCCTGTTAGAATTATCATAATACCGTTGGAACGGACGTTAAACTCGATGAAATGCAGCAACAAAAAGAAACAATGACAAAGAAATAATGCGGAAACACCGGTTGTTGCAAGATGAAAGGAAAGCGTATACAATTTTGCCGTCAATTGACTACCAAAAACGAAGAAACATTAATATCTAGTTCTTTTTTAGTCTTGGCCTTAAATATGATAATAAACATTGTACGTACCATCATTTGTATGCGTCGCCTGTACGTGAGATTTTGGAGGTCTTCCAGGACTTTCAGCGTGTCCAGATCCTATAATATACATGTAGCAGATCCTATAATATACATATAGCTGTAGTTTGTTAAATATTAGTAAAAATACATTGCAATAAATTTGCACGTGTTTCATCTCACCACTTTTAACGTTAACAAACTGAGTATCGACTTTAGCAAAATGGAAACAAGTTAGAAATGAAATCTTTCCTACAAACGCCCGTTCCAACCGTATATTTTGGGTCATTTTAACACCTAACAATCATTCTTGAGAAGAACCATTACTAGATTCCTATCCTCTGTAAGACACTGCCAACTTTCTCAAATAAACATACATTATCGGTAGCAGGACTCGAACCAATGACCCTCAGTCTATGAGAAGTTACAGTGATTTCAAGTCAGCGATTCTAACCAATCGACCACGGAGTCTGACCAAAATTCACCCGTACGTTTTTGATAAAACCGGACACATGTTACCAGTAAACTGTTAAACTTTGACAACCATGAAAATTACATGTTACACGTAATCGTTTTGTATTGTGCGGTTGTGGGTCTAAGTTTGCGTTTTTCACCCCGAACTGAGAGTTCATGATACATTGACAGTATAAATTGAAAGAATTTGCACACTTAATGTTTTAAAAAGGGTGTCTAATCTTTTAAATGTTGATGCATAGTGATCCTGACTTTTTGTCAACATGTTTATTACATGTACCTTTCACAAATCATTCACACATTTTTAAAAACTTAACAAAATGTTATTAACTTAAAGTCGGAAAAAGTCATTGAAGTTTGAAAAGTGTAAGTATGATTTCAAAGTTTATAATTCATTTAAGAAGTTCGACAACCAGAGATAAATAAACTCATAAAATCTTTTCTGAAGGAATCTCGTAGAATTTGATGTTAATTTTGAAGAGGATGTTGGCAGAATCCGAAATTAACATTTTTTCATGATGTAAAGTCACAGCTTCAGTAAGCAGCAGTACATGGAAATGTTGAAATAGAAACGTACCAATAGATGTGATTGAGCTTGTCGACGTCTTTTGGGGTCTAGCTGGTAAATTAGGGACCGTCCCTGAAAACACATGTACACTGTTAGTCAAGAGGCTTGATAATGAACATTCTAGTAAAGTGCATTGAAATTAATAGTTATGTAGGGGTTGGGGGAGGGGGTGTAATGCCCTACTTCAACCCTCAGTACACTTATAACTGGTCAAAAGGATATACTGGTACATGTACTCAAATTTATAAAATGATATGAACATTATCAACCGAGAAAAGGCTTCAGAGTTGTACAGAAACGAAGTAAGCAATGATATTGGGATTCGGAAAATTGTCTGACTTCTAACCAAACGTTGAGTGAGCAAATATGAATCTTGACCGCAGTTTGCACAATCCATAGCTCAATCTATTATAGGAGAAAGAACACACAAATGTGCTTGCACATTATTATAGAGATTGTATGACAACGAAAACTTGTAAAAACCTTGGCTTTGTTCTTGCCGCCTTGGAGAATGCGCCGCCGGTGTATGCACAGGTGGGGATACAGTAGAACCTATAATAGATTGATACTTCTCTGCATAAATCTAGCAAAACATAAGTATTCAGTTATGCGAAATAGTTTCAAATTCTAGTTCTTTGACTTTTGGTTTATACGGTGAGCAATTCCTTGTCCTAAGGTGGTCTTTGCTCAAATTTGGAAACTAGTATGCGGGACTTATCAGATCACCTTTTTAAATTTATGTTGTTGTTGTCACAGAGTCTTTGCGACACTTATTATTGGGTCAACTGATTTCAAATTTTGATATTTGCAACTGTATGAACGGTTTTTAATGGTCGCAAATAGTTTTAATGGTGACGGCATAGCCGGAGCCGTTAACAGTTTGAGACCATAAAACGTTTATACTGTCGCAGATGTCAACATCACTTAACGGTTAACCCTATTCTAACGCACAATACTCTAAAATGCGATCATTACAGATCGTACGATTTTTGCGACTATATACACGCTATTTAATAGTTGCAAATTTAATGACGAAACCAATCAGAAACGACGTATGTACGGTAGTGCGTTAGGATTTTAAATTTATGTCATAACGTTTTACCTTGGACGCAAGTTCCATCTGATCAAGTGGTTACCACAAACTTATTTTGTTATGTTCAATGAGACGTGCAGGATTTTATTACTGTATCAAGTATATATGCCCTGTAAATTCCGTTTACAACGAACTCATTGGGACAATTTAGATTTGTTTCTTATATCCGGATATTTTATATCCATATCTATATACCATTTTGATTTAAAAAAAACAACTTGGGCAGACAAAATTTGTTCCTTATATCCGGATTTTCGCTATATCCGGAGTCGTTAAATGTAAATTCGCTAATTTTTAAAAACTAAACAAAATGTTACTAACTTAAAGTCGGAAAAAGTCATTGAAGTTTGAAAAGTGTAAGTTCGATTTCATAGTTTATAATTCATTTAAGAAGTTCGACAATTAGAGATAATTAAACTCATAAAATCTTTTCTGTGGGAATCTCGAAGAATTTGATGTTAATTTTGAAGAGGATGTTGTCAGAATCCGAATTTTTTTTTTTTTCATGATGTAAAGTCACAGCATCCGCTTAAGCAACCGTACATAGAAATGATGTAATAGAAACGAACCTATAGGTGTGAATGAACTTGTCGACGTCTTTTGGGGTCTAGCCGGTAAATTAGGGGCCGTCCCTGAAAACACATGTACACTTGTTAGTCAAGAGGCTTGATTATGAATATTCTGAAATATATATTATGAAAGTGCATTGAAACTAATAGTTATGTGGGGGTTGGGGGAGGGGGTGTAATGCCCTACTTCAACCCTCAGTATATTTATAACTGGTCAAAAGGATATACTGGTACCGGTACTCAAATTTATAAAATGATATGAACATTATCAACCGAGAAAAGACTTCAGCGTTGTACAGAAGGGAAGTAAGAAAACGATATTTAGGGAGAGAGTTTTAAATAAGCTTGAAGCTTTCTACTCGATCCTAAAAGTCTATCATAAATGTGACATTTTGTATATGCAATGTATTGAATAAAATATTGTTTAAACCAAAACGATATTGGGAGTGGGAGGAAGTCTATCAGAGCAAAGATAAGGTGTTTTCGGAAGATTGTCGTACTTCTAACCAAAGGTTGGGTGGGTTAATATGAATCTTGACCCCAGTTTGCACAACCCATAGCTCAATCTATTATAGGTGAAAGAACACACTTTGCATGCGTTCAACTGTGCTAGTATACACTATGCAATAAAGATGTTACGGAAGTATTAGACAACGAAAACTTGTAAAAACCTTGGCTTTGTTCTTGCCGCCTTGGAGAATGCGCCGCCGGTGTATGTACAGCTGGGGATACAGTAGAACCTGTAAAATATTGACACTTCCCTGCATAAGTCTAACAAAACATTAGTATTCAGTTATGCGAACGTGATTAGTTTATGTCCCAATAGTTTCAATTATAGCTTTTTCTTTCTGTTTATACGGTGAGCAATTTCTTGTCCTAAGGTGGTCTTTGCTCTAATTTTGAAACTTGTATGTGGGACTTATCAGATCACCTTTTTCATTTTCTGTTGTTGTTGTCTTTTCGACACTTATAATAGGGTTAACTGATCTGTAAGTTTGATATTTGAAACTGTACAAAAATTATACAGTATGGTCGCAAATATTTTTAATGGCGACGGCGTTAGACGGAGCCGTTAAAACTGTTTGCGTCCATTAAAAACGTATATCCTGTCGCAAATGTCAAAATCACTAAAAACGGTTAACCCTATTCTAACACACAATGCTCTAAAATGCGATCATTACAGATCGTTCGATTTTTTATTATTATTTAACAGTTGCAAAAATGACGTCACCAATCATAAATGACGTATATGTACGGTAGTGCGTTAGAATTAAAAAAATAGATCTATGCCATAACGTTTTACCTTGGTTTAGTTTAGCCAGAAATGCTAGGTAACAATGATCATGCAAGTTCAATCTGATCAAATAACATTATTGCTGCAAGCGGACACTATCAGCAAGGAAGTGGTGGTTACCACAAACTTATTTTGTTATGTTCGATGAGACGTGCAGGATTTTATTACTGTATCAAGTATCTATACATTGCAAACTCCGTTTACAACGAACTCCTTTGAACTATTGAAATTGTTTCCTTATATCCGGCGATTTTATATTCCATATACCATTTTGATTTTTTTAAAAAAAACACGGGTAGACAAAATGTGTTCCTTATATCCGGATTTTCGCTATATCCGGAGTCGTGATATACGGAGTTTACTTTATTGTATAACTACAAAACTTACTTTGGTTGGGAAGGCTCTGCTTTCTTTGCGTTGGCGGATTTGACGCCGAAGATGGCGATGGTAGTTTTTCTACAGTATAAACATAATTTCTTTGAAGTCGTATTCTCTCACATGACTTGTGTAAAATATAAGGAGAACTTCTATGTATGTGTTCATAGAACTTTGAGCACTTTTAGATTTTAAAGTTGAGTTTTCCTTTATAGTGATGCTAAAATATAAGGCTATTCCGTTTTATAAAAAAAACACCAAACTATACTGAAAAAATGCGGCCTTTATGTCGAGTGCTTTCCTACTTTAGAGTGTTCTTTTTATTGGACACCCTTAAATCCCAAAAAGTAAGCCGATCTGGAAAATAAGCGACCAATTTCTTGCAGTGGAAGTGAACCTGAAAATTAGCTACCAAATCATAACGAAAAATAAAAATAAGCCGCGACTTTACACTTATTATCGATATTTTAGGATATATTTGAAAACAAATTATGTGACTATACCATAGTTTGGCGGAGGTTTCTTTGGCGGGTTTGACGTCGGCGGGGGTGGAGGAGCATCATCTGAAATAACAGAAAACTAAAAGGTTTATAAGTCATTGACTAAAAAGTGCATATACCTTCCTTGAAAAGTGGTCCTGTGTTTTGATCTTCGAAGAAAGTTCACGTTTTCTGAATAATAAAGCGATATTATTAAAAAAAATCTCACCTTAAACGTATGAGGCATCCAACTGAAATTGATTTATCGCCCGTAATAGATTCATATTCTACATAATTTAACTTAACAAGTTTCTAAAACTACTGTAAGCGACCAAGAGGAATATTTAATAAAACTGTATTAAAATGTACACCGTTTTCATAATTTCGTTTTGCTATCAGTAAATTAAGCAGTTCTACAGTACCCGATCTCTTTCGTGGTACAGTCTTTGACTGATGGGCCTTCGCTCCATGACCTTGACTTTGGGGGTTACCCGCTACATGTGCTTGACTGTCTGGTGTCGGGACTGTCCGTGCTCTATCTGGGTCAGAAAACGCCATGGCTGTGTTTCTTTTGACAAATGCTGTAAAACACGATGTGATTCGTCGTTTAATATATATTATCTACAATACATATTATTGTGAAGAATCAATATCAGAGCCGATGATCAACTATTCTAAAACTTCCAAGGGCTCATAAACATTCAAGGTATAATCAAGGGAGACTATCTAATCGAATTTTTCAAACTTGTTGGCAATAATCGGAAGTGAAAACAGCAGCACGATATCTAAATAAAGAAGCAAATAAGAATATTAATGTTAGGACAAGGATCGGACAACATGTAGTCTCCAATAGGAACATCACTCGGTCTTTTCCGTAGAAAATGTTATTTCTACGGAAAAGGCCGAGTGATGTTCCGATTGATGTAAGCTCGTAAGAAAGCACGGCTTATTTAACAAAGATCTACAACCGACTTGGGCGGGTTCGATTTGTTCGATTACAAATTTAATGTAGTTTTATATTCACTTACATGCTGTTTCAAATGATTTCTTTCGTGTAATTTCACCTCTAGACGGCAGCGGGGGAGGAGCAGGTTCGTGTGAAGGGTTATGCGAGCTGTGATTGGTCTGGGCAGGCGCACGACCCATTTTAACATGCGTGACATTGCTCTGTCCTGGGTGATTTCGTGCAGGCAACGGAGGTTGACCACTGGGATATTGACGCGATGTCATCACTGTTGCCATTACCTTCTAACCTGTGAAAAAAAGAAAAATCTCTTACTGTGAATGTAGGGTTAACACAACGTTCGTTAGCGCTTTTCTAGCATAAATAGCATAAAAAATCATAAAAATAAAAAAGAAACGCTCTTACTAATACGACGCTCAATAATGCGCGGGACAACAATGGCCCTGTACTGCGCATAAATGAAAACGGGTTATAACGGCGCGTGAATCTCCCCGTTAACACACGTTTTTCACCTGTTAAAACACCGGCAAATGGGCAAAAATAGCACATTTTATGCTAGAATATTTGTTACATAAGCTCTACGTCATTTTATTTAATGTTTTCGAGTGAATTATAGAGTTTTCTCAGTGAAATAAAAGTGATAATCAACAGTTTTGAAACAGTGGATTACCATTTTTATTT
>JAUMHA010422071.1:0-10289 GCA_032359765.1 Saxidomus gigantea
GCTTTTGCTACTTTAGCTACATGTATTTCAAATGTTTTAATACCGGCCGTAATTAATATATTACTTGTTACCTAATGGACGTGTCCAACTTAGCAATTTTAGGATTACAAAAGTGAAAATGTTTAATTGAGCAGCCAATATTACAGAGCCTGACCAGACGGTACTGATGGCACTATCTTCTGTTAAAACTGTCCATTCAGACCACGACGCCAAAGAGACAACACAACTTAATCAATTAGTGAAGCTTGTGAGGTTCTATTTATTAGAAATTCAATCAGACCTCGTCGACTATAGACAATTTATTTTCATACTCGTATACACTATCAAAGTTATAGCATGGTCGCCACATGTGTGTGTGTATATATGTTGTGTTCCGAGAAAATCAACAGTAGCGTAATTATTATAATCGCATATTAAGATTTGTATGAGTATCCATGATTTAGAGCCCAAATGGACAATGTGTGTCAGAAGCTTTTTGATACCGCTGTGACTAATTGACGAACTGTGTAAATTTATATCAAACTGCGTATACAGCGCAGGTTCATCTGGATCTACACTGGTCTCAAATACGGTTGGTTGTCGCAGAGCACGGCTCTTAGTCAATTGCTTTTATTGTTTTCAAATCTGTTATTTCGAAAAAATCTGAGGCAATAAGTAACACATTATGTGATGTGATTTCAACAAACATTAGAAAACGATAGTGAAAAAGGAGATAGAATATTGTGTTTTTACTCCTTGTTCCAATAATGTTACTTACATCAAGCCGTCAGTTTCAAAGAGACTATCAGTCATCTGGGTATTGATACAGCCTCGATTGGAATATTTGCCGCTTAACCTGAGTAAACGCTTTCTTAACCCTTTACCATATACATGTACAATAAATCTGCAGCAGAAACATATAGTCAAATATAAAGATAGAATATATCTATTAATCATTGCTTAATTAAAACTTATTGGAATAATATATAAACTAAAAATGTGATTTCGACAAACATTAGAAAACGATAGTGAAAAAGGAGATCAGATTGTGTTTTACTCCTTGTTCCCATAATGTTTCTTTCATCAAGCCGTCTGTTTCAGATATACCAACAGTCATCTGGGTTAATATTGATGCAACCTGAATGGGTGTATTTGCCTTTCTACCTGAGTAAACGCCAATTTAACCCTTTCCCCCATGCAACAAATCTGCAGTAGAAACATCTAGGCAAATACATGTTATATCTCTTATAATTTACTGAATAGAGTAGAAAACATTGTGGCCAAAAAGGAACTTATGGGTTATTTCACCTTTTGTGACAATCATTGCAAAATTTGTCTGCTACAGATGTGTCTAAATACGTCTGTATATGGGAAAGAGTGCCTTGTTGTCAAGTGTTACCATGCTTTCTAGCTATGCATTTTGTACTATCATGCAAATATAAATGTTCAAGTAAGACTTTTAGGTATTTTCGTGCATAGCTTCTTTGAAATAGAAACTGTTTCTTCCAAGTTTCTTACAGAAACGTCCGAACACAGAAATCGGGTTGTCCCGTGCTGTCACCATGGAGACCAGCATAACACCATTGGTCGGTAATAAAGTATAGTTGAGCGATAGCTATATAAGTAGAACACTTTCCTCTGTTCAGGCGGGACACACTGCGATTGTTCGTGGAATTAGCCTCTGCAAGTTCGAGTTCACATCATTAAATTACGTAAACTAAGTATTTAATAAAGAAAAGTTATATATCACAAGTTATGACCCAACTATCTGCTGCCTCACTCAATGCATACTTCTGTAACAAAACCAACACATGTGTACATTCAGCATGTTCCTACTAAATCACTCTTTGTACCGATAAAAAACAAAATGTGCATGCGCAAAATACACATAGGAGAAGTTGGGGTACATTCAGAGATCATCAGCCACAGACAAAACTGCATGTCTACTCCTATAATACCATATACCATCAACTACCTCAAATGAGAAACAACATAGGTCCACATGGATATGGAAAATCAAACCCCCCAAAGCAAATATTTACAGCGTTATCATGCAATGAAAACCTCTACAGAAAATATACTTACCCAAGCGACATTTGATGGAACTGACACAGACTTATCAGACTACTAAGTTCACTTTGAACAGGTGGCCTCATGGAACAGATGGTCAAGTATTAAAAAGTCCCAGATGTTAGCTATTGCTTTAAGAGGAGACGCAAAGAAACTATTAGGCTGCTTACCGTCCTCTCAACTAAGCGATTTCAACACACTTATCCAAACACTTACTCAAAGATTTAACCCATCCGAAAATAAGATAGAATTCAGAGATTTAAATTAAAAACAGACGTCATCTACGCGGAAAATCCGTTGTAAATTTCCGCTATAGCTTAAGGCGTCTAGAACCAAGAGCATACTCTCGCGTTTCCTATAGCCAATTAAAAGTTCACATCACAGTCCAGTACATAGCCGGACTCGAACTCCAGAGCAACGTACAGTTAAATCATTCGTTCACCTATATTAAAAAAATTAGCCTCGCAGTCGAATACTATACACTATCAGGGTCACTAGACAAAATAACAACACCTTTAGTCGAGAAAAATAACCTTCGAGTTACAGCCTGCACAAGAGGAAGTAGTTAAACTCCTTTAGAATATTAAAGTTTAAACCAGACTTTAGTCTTCAAGAGTTACATGTACAAACATAATTGACATCTATTGTAGACCAAAAGGTACAACATATTAGAAAGAAACTAAACACTTTGATTCAGAAAATAGAAAAAATAGATACATCACAAAATACAGATACTCGTACTTACGATTATAGCCAAAATTGTAGCCAGACTAGGTGCATATCAACTTGTTTGAACAGAGGAGATCTTAGAACGCCTGTACCCGTCAGAATATTATCGAACTCCCGATTGTGCACAGGGATAATCGCAGATTCGTTTGAACGAGTACAGCAAAGCCCAAAACCAGCATTCCGTACACCGGGAAAAGGCCATTTTCAGTTTCAAGTAATTTGTTATGGACATTTAATTGCCAGCGGGTCATTTGAACGTTAAATGTAAAATATTGTATACGTCGATGACGTCATTGTCAAATGAGACTGTTTTGAGACAGCAATCGAAAATTTAGTCAGCCCGGTTAGCTCAATATGTAGAGCACGAGACTTGTAATCTCGTGGTTGTGGGTTCAATTCCCGGGGCTGACCAACTAAAATTACTAACAGTATTTCGGATGACACTTGAACCGAGGTCCCATGTATGGGTGCTATACACCTGGCATGATAAAGAACCAGAGGTGTCTCTGGAATTGGGACGCTTTCTGTATCTTGCACTATCCTCCAAAACCTAAAATAACTAAACTCTCCTGTGGGCGTTGGTCATATGGGAAACCGGTACAAACGATAAAACCCTAATATACGATACAATCGAAAATTTCCGTAAGCACAGAACTAAGGTTGTCCCGTGTATGGCACCATGAGGACCAGCATAACAAGTCTAAAAAATAAGAAACCATTGGTCGGTTTTAAAGTATAGTCGAGACATAGCTATGTAAGTGGAAAACTTTCATCTGTTCAGCGGGTGGGGGTGGGGCACACTGCGATAATTCCTGAAATTTACATCAGCAAGTTCGGTAGTCAAACCACATCATTGAATTACATAAATAAAATATTAATTAAAGAAAAGTTATATTTCACAAGTTACTTAGGAATAACATCTAATGGCCAGGTAATTATAGCCTACTGTTTTCTCGGATAAAAGATATTTTCAGTTGTCTCCAACATTGTCTCTTCTTTAAGTATCTTTATGTAGAAAACAAACTTTAAAAACTCCCACTATACGATCTCAGGGCACAGCCTATGGTAAATATTACATATTAAAATATACCATCTACCACAGTAACATTATGGCAACAAGGGGTAAGAACACAAACTGATAATATTTTACCTCCGTTTTCACTATTGCTTTTTTATGTTTGTCGTAATCACACTTCGAGTTTACATTTTATTTAAACAATAGTTAATAAATATATTTGCTTAGATGGTTCTGCTGCAGATTAATTGTATGTGGTAAAGGGTAAAGAAAGCGTTTACTCAGGTTGAACGGCAACTATTCCGATTTAGGTTGTATCAATTCCCAGATTACTGATGAGGGAGTCTCTTTGAAATTGACACCTTAATGTAAGAAGCATTATGGTAACAAGGGAAAAATCACAAAATGAGAACATTTACTCCTCTCTCACTATCGTTTTTTAATGTTTGTCGAAATCACATAACATAATGTTTCACCCTTTTCCTGAGATTCTTTTTCGAAATAAAAGCCTTGAAAACAATAAAAGCAATTGCATATGAGCCCTGCTCTCCGAAAACCAACCGTAGGGTATGTATTTGAGACCAGTGTCGTCCTGTGCTATATACGCGCAAGAAATTTCTGACGTACATTGTCAATTTAGTCAAAGCATAAATACACAGACACATTTTAAAAGGCAATTGTAATAATTACGCTGCGGATGGTTTTCCTGGAATACTATTCATATACACAATTGTGGCGACCATGTTACAACTAGGATAGTGTATACGAGTATGAAGATAAAATGCACATAGTCGACGGGTTTTGATTGAATTTCTAATTAACAGAATCTCACAAGCTTCCTTAATTGATGTAGTTATTTTTTTCTTTGGGGTCGTGGTCTGAATGGATAGTTTTAACCTTTTGACTGCTGGATTCAAATGTTTCCGAAAAATATGCCACCAGTACCGTCTGGCCATAAACTCTTCAACATACTAACTAGGACACCTCCATTTAAAGATTCAGCATTGAAAATGCCAATTGGTTACTAGTAATTAAATTGATGACAGTCGGTATTAAAACATTTGAAAAAGCTAAACTGGCAATAGCATAAACAAATATAATATAATATGGGGCCAGATCAGAAACCGGAGTGCGTCACAATTGGATGCAATTGTGTTGTTCCTTTGGTGTCTATTGGATAGTTTTAACACTTTGGCTGCTGGAATCGATTTTGTGATGCCTGTGTCACCAGTAGTCAGGCGAGGCTGCATATTCTCAGCTTCTGGTCAGGCTTTATACTGTTGGCTTCTCAACTCAACTCAATATTTTTATCTTGATATCCATACAGTTGATTACGGATTCTTTAGATTGCAAAGCAGGACAAGTCCATTTAAAACAAAATAGCATTGAGGGGTTTAGGCTGATATCCTTATTTCAGGATAGATATACCGAGATCACTGCTAAATCACATAGGGAACTTCGTGATATTACTACAGTGAAACCTCTGCAGAACGACATCTAGTGGCGGATGAAAAGATATACAGCTGTTCTTTAGAAGTATCCCTCTTAATAAGTTATTCTCTTCTATGATAAAACACAAGTTCACACTTCTGAAGTAGAAGACTATTGAAAACATGGTAGAACAACGTGAAATTGCTCAAAACGGCAAACCCATAGTGTTTCCTTCCGGATATACGAATACGTTTGTTCATATTTTCAATTTACTTTTCATCAGATGTTTGAAAATTTCAAACTGTTAACCGGAAGAGGCTTTATTAGAGGTAACATTGCAGGAAACTGTTGGTAGCGGGATTATACACATATATTCAGTAGACGACTTCAAAAATATGAAAAAACTTGTAAATATCGTGGGATTTGCTCATCATGAGCAACTTCTACATTTGTCATCATGTTTTCAAATGTCGTCTGCTGCTGATGCGTCAAAATAGGTCTGGAGTGGTTAGACAGAAAATATAACACATTTAACAATTTACGTGACACAGATGAATCCTGAAGCTAAACTTATGCAACATTTGACTTGAAAATATTATGTTTTCTAATCAGACGACATTAAGATAATACAGTTGAACGGTTACACGGGAACAAAATTGTGGTTCTGAGTTTAGTATCTTTAATATAAAGGCTATGATACGTGAACAATAAGTAAAAGAAGCACTCTAAAAACCTCTGATATTCAGTAAACATTTATATCACTAAGTATAATTGTGCTCGTATACACAATACAATACAATACAATTATAACAAACATAACATAATATTGCAACTCACTAAAATGCACAAACATAAAAAACCTTGATATTGATAATGTATAAACATAACTCAACGTAACATAAGTAATAAAAGGCTATTGGTGCGTATGTTCTAGCTGTGTAAGTCGTGGCAGGTGTTGGAACAAACATGATCCAGCGAGAGCCCCAACAAGTAGGCCACATCCATAGTATAAGTGTACTGTTTATTTTACACGTCAGAGTAGGGCTTAATGTTTTGATTTTTCAAGGAAGAAACGCACACCCAAAGCATTTTATAAAATGTTCCTCTCTAAAATGCATTCTTTGCACAAATACTTCAGCTATGAGTCGCGAGACATAATTCTCTTTTACATATTGGAACAAAATCGCGAGTAAACATGCAGCATGCACAGTCATTGTCCTGAATTTTTGACACGAATACAGATCACTGAAAATTCATTTTAGGGTCAAAAAGATTTTTACAGAGACAACCAATATAACCGGCTGTAAATATTGGTGAGTTTTCAGTATTCATAACCAAATTGAAATAGAGAGATCCGAACTAAACCCGCCCTGCCGTATTAAATATTCAAGAGGACACTTATTGATAAGATCATCTTTTGCACATAAATTATAGACTTCCAAATTATGCAGCGTACATATGTATCTATATTAACCATCCAGAGAGTTAGTAAATGTAGGTTGCGTTCGTCATTTATATTTGTACAATTGCTCAATTAATGGTTAGAACACATTGTCAATAAAACATACATTGATGACAGTTTGTGGTTGGAATATTCGAATCAGTAAAAAAATTTTTAGTACATAAATTTTATATATACAGTAACTAATATTATTAAAATTTCACAAACAAAACAGTCATTGTTTTAAAGCGAGGTAAGTCACATGATGACCGACATTCGAGGTTCTACGAGCAGAGAATAATTAGATCATCTTTACGCCACCGCACAGTTCTATCGTGATCTGCGCTGTTTGCAAAATGAGCGGTGCTTTTGGATAATTAACCTTAAATTAATTATCACATGCGTGGAAAAAGCCTTGTCTGTGCATACACGCTAAGGATCCAAGTTTTCTGAAACCTTCCTTGAATAATTGACAGCGCAGATAATCTGGTTCTACACTGGTCGTGAATAACTCACTGTTGGTGTTCGCATAGCGCCGCTCATCTTGCAAACAGCGCAGATCGCGATAGTAGAACAATCCTCATAGAAGCTTCTGTTGAACGGATATGACCAAAAACCCGTTTATCAACGCTTAACCACATACAAAAAATATGCAGCAAGCGACTTTGAAAACATGTTGGCAAACATATGAAAAATCTCTGTAATTGAAAAAGACTTTAGAATAGAGTTGAAAACATTCTTTATGAGCAATTTCTCTTTTCGCCAAGATGTTTTCAAAAGACATTTACTACAGAGGCATCAGAAAACATCTGTCTTTGGGAAAGGGTTAAAGTATGCAAAATATTAAAGTATCGTAATTGCCGTTGATTTTAAAACCTCCAATAGTCGGTTTTCACGTGATGTGATTCAAGTCTAAAAACAAGGTAACAACATTACGATGGCATTTAGTTTATGTGTAAAATGATTTTTTTTTCTACTGATAAACACGCTTTAAGAAGTAAAACATTGTCCACAAAAAATTAAGACTGAACGTTGCCAATCAATCATGAGGGAAACTTGCTCGTATGATTCCAGGCCCAGAAATGATAAAACTTCGAAAACGCTCTCTTTGATCTGTTTGGTCAATTCAAGAATGTATTGTAACTAATAAGAAACATTAGCATTGGAACAAAAAGTTATATTTAACAGTTTTGGAGCCAGTATATTCCGAAAATACCAAAGATAGAGAAAACAACTTTTTTATATTTTGTTTTCGAAAAAGTAAATTTTCATTTCCGTTCACTAACAGTTAAACTTTGAGATTTTTTCCAGCACATAAACCAAATACGATATTTCTGTACCGGTATAAATAGTGTTAAAACACTCCCACACAGAACAGTTATTCCAAGAATCCAAAACCACTCGCTTGGATCCGTGTCTACAAGTTGCGACCACAGTGTGTTCCAAATTAGAGCCCCTGCATTACCACCAGCACCTATAAAACCAGCCACGATACCTACCTTTCTTGGGTGAATATAAGGGACAAGGGCAAAGGTCGAGCCTTCTGACATCTGTACAAATAAACTGAAACATATCATAACTCCAATGGCAGAAGGGATCGTCGTCATTTGACTGAAAACAATAAGTAAAAGTCCTTCACAAGTCATACATATCACATGGGCAAGCAGTCGACCGGGCATCTGGAGAAACTTTCTCAGTACATCTGAAAATATACCACCAAGTGCTCTGGCAAACAAGTTCATTAAACCAAAAAGAGAAGCAATCAAACTGGCGGTATTTTGCGACAGCACGCTACACTCGTTGGGATCATCTGAGACAGACGACAGGGAAGTATTTATCAGTGTACCATTCGTCATGCTCGTCTGTTCGCCCTCTACACAGCCTTCGATTTTAAATTTGTACAGGAAGTAGAGATTCATAACGGTGTTGACTGCAATTTCTATGCCGAAGCATAGTCCGTATTGAATAACGAGGACAACGATGGTAATAATCATCCAAACATCACATCCATCACATACACTGTCCTCCTGCTCACCGCTTTCGGGATCTGTTTAAAGAAAATTGAATACCATATAAGCATTAATTTAAGATTTGTGAAGTTTTTTATTTTGACTAAATTTGTAATAGTCTTCATTTCGTTAAAAAACCATCGTTATAAATTTACGTACATATCACACAGTTATTATTGTTTTTATTTTAAAGATTATAATAGTGATTTACTTAAATGAAAGGCATCACAATTTCATAGCAATTCAACAGAACGCAAATTGTGGACACCGTTTACATGAAGCGCCACACAGTGGCTCATATCGCGACTTTGCCTGTTTTTTACACTTCCGCTAATCCTGCCAATACTAATAGTTGCAATAACAGTCAGCTGATGAACAAACAAGTCATATGTATTAAAAAAAAGAGGCTCTGCGTTCGAACTTGCGTTCAAATATTTAAATGAAAGCGTAATACATGTGTAGTAATTTTGTTTGTACAAATATGTTGTTTAACGCCGCTCAACTAAATTTAAATTAAATCACGACGTATTCTGGGTAAGTTACCAGTTCTACTGATCCAATTATCCTGAAGCCAGCGCGTGAGTCATTATACTAACCACACAACTCTGAGCGCCAAGGATGGAAAGTCATAACTACAAACTTTAAAGTATTTGGTATGACCGGCTTGGTATCGAACCCGAACAGCATAAAGGGCCAACGTCCGTGTTCAAGCAAGGGTCTAACAAGGATTGTTAAAATGTCGTTACATTATAATATATACTCAAAGACATGGTATATTAGGAACATACCTGTCTTTGACACCGGACTTTCAAGTTGGGGTGTCGTTTTCTTTTTGACATCTAAACCTGAAATAAATATACAATGTACGTCATCATTTCGATTTCTTTTCCGGGACACAGCGTTTTAGGGATGTATGGATCTCTGCAGAAGTCCTTGAAATGCTGCGCATTAAATGTCGCCGTTTTTGGAAAGGGTGTCCGTGTTTTAACCTTTTCCAAATATAACAAATATGCAGCAGGCGATTTCTAAAACATTTAGGTATTGTTTTTGAAAATCTCTAAAAGTAAAAATGTATATTTATTGAATAGAGTAGGGAACATTTTAGGCAAATTGATACATTGCTCATTATTATCTCAATAAAGTTTTTAAAAGTTGTATGTTGCAGAAATGTCCAAATCAGTCTACATACGGGAACTTGTTTTGCTAATAAGCAGTTTGGTTCACTTTACTATAGAAGAAAAACTTTTATTATGATTATTATTTTTATCATTATCATTAATTATTTTCATTATTATAACCAATATCATTAGAGTCATTTTTATTAATAATATGATTACATTTTACCGGGGCCGGGTCCTTTGCCAGATTGCTCAGTACGAATGGAAAGGAAGCTATCAGCTGATCTGGGTATCTCTCCTTCGCCAGATTGCTCAACCCAAATTACTTCTGCACAACTAGAAGTCATTTTTCTTTTGACAGTTAAATTAAAAGACAAGTAGGCATCGTAGTTTGGTAGTCACGAATTAGTTATTCGAAATTAAAGGTGGACATCTTTAACCGACTTTCAAACAAAAACAAAAGTTGTTCCTTTGGTATTAAACAAACAAGGTTAAAG
>JAUMHA010422082.1:11454-24470 GCA_032359765.1 Saxidomus gigantea
TGTAAACTCTGATCAATCTGCACTGTAAACTCTGATCAATCTACAGTGTAAACTGTCACCAATCTGCAGTGTAAACTGTCACCAATCTGCACTGTTAACTGTCACCAATCTGCAGTGTAAACTATTATCCATCTGCAAAGTAAAGTATGACCAACCTGCAGTGTAAAGTTACTACAAGTTACAACTGTATTGCAGTATTTGAAGAACTGAATATTAGAGGTTTTGAATTGTACACTGCCTTGAGACAGTTGTCAATGAGACATGACATAACTGGTATATTGTAAGTAATTAAGAATAAGGATCACAATAAACATGCACAAAGACATTTCCTTGTTTTTTTTTCATATGGAAAACTTGTTTAGTGAAATGTTAACTCCATTAAAGATCTAACATGCTGATAACAGAGTTATAAGATTGTTTCATCTGTAAGAAAATCTGTAACTGAAAATTTCTTCATAATGTTTTAACTTTCATCTTTTGATCTATGTGTAAATACCTAAGGACTATTACATACCAAGGAAATATTTATCCAAAAAAATTTAAAATTTTGACATGCATATTGATGACATCAGAATTTACTTGAAATTCAATGTTTTATGGCATTGTTTCATTCAGACTTAATTTCATGGATTATAGGAGTTTAAGATCACACTAATAAGACTGCACGATTTTGAGATCATGCAAATAAAACTTATTTTTAGAATGTCCAAATGAAACTGTATCATTTTTAGCAAATAAAATGCATTATTTTGAGATAGAACAAATAAGATTTTGAGTTTGTTTTTTGTAGATGGAGATTTGATGACAACGTACAGAAGCAGGGTGAAGGACCTCCTGGTCAGTCTGTCTCAGAGGCTCGAACTAGCTGTTGAAAGTAAGTGCATCAGAAGAATGCTCTTCAATGGCTGAAAAATAAGTTAATAATATAACTTTCAATATTGATAAGTTAAGTAAGGTTATCACATTGTTTCTTACCCTTGAAAACTGAAATAGACTAGAACCACTGGAGACTTTAATCGTATCAAAGGACGTTTATCATATAATGTCTGACCCCACCCACATCTTACTGATCTTTTAAATCATCATGTACAGTACAGCTAAAAAAGGATTTTGTTTGTATTGGATATTGAAAATAAGTTAATATCTTGGTCCACTGCTAAGTTATCTCCCCTTCACCATCTATTTCAAATGGTAGGTGTCCATTCTTGCTAGTCACTCCTATGTATTCAGATGTTAATAATTGAAAATTTACAGGTTTTGATGAAACTTGTGCTCACAATCCAAGTTTGACATCACTGAAAGTGAAGCAGATGATTTCCAAACTGGTGGAGGACAGACTCGGTGAATCTCTAGATCTGGTAAGCTGTTTATTTATGGATAGAAAATGCTCACAACTGTTTCATGATTTCTGAAATGGAACCACTGTCATGTGACATGAAGTATGTGATATATGATTTCAGAACATTTCTCTGTGTGTTGTGTCTCAGTCTTAAGTAAGTGATATTAAAACAAACATATCCAAATAACTTGATCATTCATGACGGCAGCTCCTATCTAGAACAGTTGTACTGCGAGGAGATATTGTTTTTGCAGTGACAGTCTGGCCAAACATCTTTCCATAAGCTGCCATGAGTTTTGAAGAAGTTGTTATTTACTTGTGGAGATGTAAATGGAAGTAAAGAAAGACAGAGGAGGAAGTTGTATCAGAAAAATAAAATATGGCATTTAACCTGATAAAATAGGGACAGCATGTATATAGTTAATCTTATCAGATTTTGCTTTTCACTATTAAACTTGGTAAGAAATTAGAGTATCTTCAATATTTTACAGACAAGTGATGAGGCGGTATCAGATCTGTCATCTCTCTCAGATGATTCTGGAGAACAAAAGTCCCTCGAAGACCAAATTGCTCAGGCTGTTATTGCAAGGGTATGTTTTTACTAATGCACTGATAGGTTTAGTCACTGCACAGATATCTTTTGTTATGGCTCATTTTGTAAGCTCAGTGGGAACAAAAGCTTCAAGCATTTGCGGCTTCTTTATGGGAACTACCAGTATTACTGTCGTTAAGGGAAGTTCACTCTTGAAGATTGTATGCAAATAGAAAAGAGTGATCTCTATTGGTCCCTTGTATGAAAATATATACATGTTGACAGCAATGATGGAAGTTTCAGTGTATATAAGGCATTTTGTTTATAGAACTCGAAACTAAAACTGTTCAGATTTGCCAACTGCTCTTTGATGCAAGATTAGATTTTGAATAATCCTTGTTTGTCAACATAGTATATTTGTTATTTAAGATATGCTGTTTTCTTCTTAATCAGGTGCTAGAATTACACAGAAATCAAAATGGAGTTCATTTAGATCTTGGTGGACCAGTAGAAGCCAGGAGAAATAGTGACTCTTCAGGCTCGGAGGTGAAAACAGTTGTAAGGAGTAGAGGCTCCTCATTGACTGAAGACCTTAATGTAAATGAAATGGTGCCAAATGAACATATATCACACAAAAGTACAAACAGAGTAGAAAAAAGTGATACAAAACATGGTGATAGTGATATCAATGCAAATATTAAAGACAGAGCTAAGTGGGCCAAAAAAGAAAATCAACAAAATTATAAAAATGAAGATGATATTGATGCTAAAACTGCAAACTCAGGTTATATGTCTCCACAGGAGACTTGTGAAGATTTAGAAGATGATGTTTTAGATGGTGAGTATACTCATAGAGACAGAAAAACAAGAGAACATTCTGTCAATGCAGAGCCAGAACATCAAACACCTCTATTAAGCTCAGGACACTCAGAGTCTGAAAGCGAAAGACATGATTCAAGTTCAGGGGAGCCTACAAGGCAGAGATGTTCAGATTCTGAAAATACCGAGTCTGAATCACAAAGGCCTCGATTAGGCTCAGGTATTTCTGAGCATGAAGACACAGATGATAAAACTATTTTAAAGCATGAATTTGAAAAGTTACGCACATTTGCACGTGAAGTTGTTCCTAGACCTTTATATGAGGAAGCTAAATTTGTTGAAGAGGTTGAACCAGAACCAATAGAGGAAAGTATGGAATGTGTTAAAGTTGATCATGAGGAATCACAGGAAGATTTTTCATCTCGTTTTTTTACTTATGATAAAGTTCATGATGCTGAAAATCGTGGCCTACCTGATTTCAGTGACTTGGATTATGAATACCATGATTTTGGTATTAATGAAGTTGACCCAGATTTATTGTCATTGAATTTGGCGCCCATCTTGGAAGAGACAGAGGAGGAACTAGCGGAAGAAGAAATGGAGGATGAAGAAGTTCAAAATGAGCAGGACTGGAGAGGCAACTGGCTCTTCAAAGGTACAATTGGATACTAAATACATGCAGAATGTACCACCTGAAACAATGACATCACTACTGAAATTGATAGATGTAGACTATTTTGAAATTAGCAAGTCTTTTTATATACTATGCTTAAATTGATAATGTCTTTATCTTGCATGTTTTGAATATTGTCACAGTTTAAGTGCTTCATTAAGATTAGTTAAATTAACTAGAAATGACAGAATTCATGGCTGATGTTTTTCATGATGCTGAATGAATTGAACAAAATGTTATTTGTTTCCAACAGATGCAGGTGGTATGTCACAATATAAAAACATTTCTGGCAAGAATCGACGTTCAGGGGAATTTGGAGATGGATATGTGATGGTGCCAAAACCCAATGAAATATTTGCCCCTCAGATTGGAAACCAGTAAGTAAATAATAATGAAAAAGCTGACCTTGGATTTAACACAGTACAATCCTTTACACATTCAGTCTGTGCAAACCTTTACACAATTATATGATCCTTTAATGAGTGCAATCCTTTACACAATCTCCTCACTAAGTACAATCCTTTCTTTGTACAATATCGTACACAACGCAATCCTTTACAATGTACAGTCCTTTATAACATATATATCCTCATAACATAGAGATCTCTAACTGTGTGCAGTTTTATGTAATATGTTATGAAATGTAGATACATATTCTGTGTATAAAGATGATGATTAATTCTTATCCCCATTTTATTAAGTTTGGAAAATGGCTGTTTTTTTAAGAGGACTGCTGTTGAATTGTTCAGTTGTACAGTAATAATGTTTCATGAATATAACATTTATCTCTTGTTAATTAACTGTTATTTCTAGAAATGTGAAAAAGTTCATGTATTGGATATGGAAAATGTATGAATCTGCATGTGTCACTGTAAAATAATTACATCTGTCTGTGTTGAAAGTTTTGAGGCACATTCACACTATTTCAACAGTTGACTGGGTGAATACTTAGATCTAAAAGGAAACTTACAGGATATTTTTTAAAAGAGGAAAAGTAAACGTTTTCTGGATTAAGGAGACAAAACTCTTAGATACCATACATACAGTAATTTTTTTGTAGACAGGATTATGTGATAAGCTTTATTGTGTTATTTTTGCATTTTCAATGTTTCTAACAAGTGTATGTATTTACAGAGATGTTGACGACATGTCCGATCTGTCTGAGAATGAGGACATAGATCTTAGTGATGAGGAGAATTCATTCTTTGCAAGAACAAGTGAAGAAATTGCACGTATTACTCGTAAATCATCCAGTTCTGCACAAATGACTGCTCTTGCCAACACCTCGATTCAGACAGAGGGTGACTCTAGTGCAGAATCGATGGCTTCACGACCAAATTCAACTTACTCAGATTATAGTATTAGGAGTAATAGACAAGAACAGTATAGTTTTGACAGTCGTTTTAGTGAGAAACCTGCCGTAAAGCTGTCGGAAGAACTCGTACCAGCAGAAGGAGATGATCCTAAATTTGAGATACCTCCAGATAGTGTGACCATTTCAGAAGGAGAACCAGCTAAACTCACATGTAGAGTGGCTGGTACCCAGCCATTAGGTAGATTTTTTGGAAATTTCATACATGTATATGAATTTCCTCACATTCAATTCATTCAGACTTCATTATTTAGTGATGATACTTAGCTTGCCCAATTTTCATGAAGGTTGTCATAGAAACAAGCTATGATAATCTATATTCTATTGAAATAAGAAGCTGTGTTAATCAAATAGAGAAATACAGCAAACTCCATACATAACAAACTCAGTGATGTCATTGAAATTTGTTCTTTATATCCAAAGGATGTTGTATCTATCTAGAATTTACATATTGAATTAAAAGGAATAAAATCCAGACCAGAAAAAATGTTCCTTATATCAGGAGTCATTATAAATTGTGCAAAGTTAACTGTACTACCATTCTCATGTTATCTTCCTTAGCAACAGGTATGTAACATATTTTGTTTATTTCAGATGTGTTCTGGTATAGAGTTCGAGATGATATCGAGGAACTAGAGAATTCGGAATATTATGAGATTATAAAAGATGGTAGTCGTCAAAGTCTTAACATGTACAATATGACGAAAGCAGACGCAGGCCAGTATATGTGTATGGCAATAAATGAGAATGGACGGTGCTGCCAGTACTTTATACTTAGTGTTAAAAGTAAGCTCAACTTCACACTTACTGTGAAAACCAGTTAATGAAATTATTACTCTGTTGTAAAATTTAATGAAATGTTAGCAAACTTGTTTGTTAAGTGTGAGCTGTATGAGGCGTGTATCCTCTGGCAAGGCACCTAACACCGCACATACCCCAGCCCAGTTGTAAATGGGAACCAGTATTGAAAGTTGTTGGCACTTTTCCCCATGATGATTGTGTTGATTTAGAATGGTTTCTTGAAGGGACTAGATCGAAGTTGGGAGAGTTTGTTTGGCAATCCACCTCGTATTATATGTACAAAAACTAATTCTGTACACACATAACACACCTGTTGAAATGTTATCATAGAATGAATTATTTTGTCTTTTTTACAGAAAATACTTCAGAAATGAAAGCACCAGAATTCTTAAAAACATTATCTGATATAGAGGTGAAGGAAGGTCTCAGTGTTAAATTCAGGTGTAAGGTCAAGGGCATTCCGCAGCCAAGGGTCGTCTGGTATAAAGATGGCAAGATTCTTATGGATCACCTGAATTATAAACTTGGTATGTGAAATACTGAAAATGATTTTGTAATTAATGATGTCATTCGGAGTGTAGTTCAAATCAATGTTAGTTTTTTACTGTCAGATCTCTTCAAATTGTGTGTATACGTAAGATTTAAATTACGGTACAAAATTTTACATCAGTAACATGGCTTGGTATAATTCTTGGAGAAAATTCACATTTGAAATTAGACAATAGGAAAATGAAATATTTTCTTACAACCAGTTTGCTTGTATATCCAACTAAGCATACATAGTTACAGTTAGACAAACAGGAAACACTTTAGCATAGGTAGTGGTAACCTGAATAAGGTAGCAAATATCAATGGAAATAAATTGGTTATTTTGCTTCTATACATCTGACTGTATTGAGCAACCACCTAAGGTGTCTCCTGATGTGAGCCTTTGACTGTGAGGTTCTTTATTTTATGAAAAAAATGATTCCCTACATATCTTTATTTTATACTTCAGAGCGGTTTGGGAACCGGGATTACATCCTTGCAATTGATTTAGCATCCATGGATGAAGATGCAGAGTACTGTGCCCTTGCCAAAAATATTGCGGGAGAAGCTCGAACTAGTGCCCAGCTCATTGTTGAACCAAGAAATAAACCAGGCAAGTATTCAGCTGATACTGAAATCTCAAGGGAATCTAGAAAGTTAAAGATGACAAACGCTTTTTCTGTATTTAATTGATGCAGATGTAATACAACTATATTTAAAATAACAACTATAAATTTGTCACTGCTTCTGGACCACAATCTGGTCGAACCCTATGACAACTGGATCTCAGCTGTAGTGGCAGTGGTTACATTTTTATTGGTCCTGAGTTCAATACTCATCTCAGTCATTCTTTTAGTGATATAATTACAATGTACTAGGTATTTGGCATGTGAAGCATGAAACAGGTACTATTAGGGTGTTTGCTATGGTGACATGTTTTCGCCATTTCTTGATTTTGTGATTACTCAGACATATACACAAGAAAGACACCTGGAGCTTGATTTACTGCCATTTTTGCTTGCCAGTGTGTTGTACTGACAACCCAACAAGTGAAGGGAACCAATGTGATGTTCCAGTCATTCTCAAGGCTTGCCACTGACAAATTTTTCATATTTACCAATACAGTTATTATTTTGCCTAAGATGACTTTGACATAAGACATGTAAAGATACATAGAAACGACAAAATCAACCCTTAGTTGATAACTCTTATGTTTGTGTTTTTATATGTCTGCCAGAACTGAGCAAAAAAAATAAATGACTCTCCATTTCTTATTTACAGAAAGTGTTCCATTAACTGCCAAATCACCAAAGTCAGAAAAATCAGAGGCATCTGATTTAAGATTCCCTGACCTGTCTTATTTAGGTCTTGGAAAGGGAAGGTCTAAATCATCCTCACAACCTGCTAAATCATTGTCATCACCAACTTCCTCATTTAGTAGTAAACCAAAATCACCAAAAGACAAAACAGAAGATTCAGATCTGCAGAAATTGAGTGAAAAAGTTGCCAAGACAAAAGAGAGTGTATCAAACGTTGCAGAAGACATGTTGTCTTCATCAAAGGAGGTAAATTGAGTGTCTATATTTTTATTATGACTCATTTTATACCCTTAATTTCATTTGTTTTAACATGCCTTTAAAGGAATTTAGAAAATTAAGGTCAATTCTGATTTCCATTAATATTGTGATAATGTTACACTGATGTTATTAATTTGACACTGACCTTATATTATTTTTCTGTCATCATCAATCTTTTGGTTGTCATATAGTTTGAGTGCTGGAAGTAAAGTAATTGATTCTATTGCAGTAAGCAAGGGGCATTATGTGATTTTCAAACATCTCTTGTTATAATCAAAAATGTCCAGCAAAAGCTATGGTAAAATATTACCTGAATTGAAGAGCGAAGTCTTGAATAATTTAAGGTCAGTGTGCAGTAACTTCTGTCTTATCCAGTATATTTCACCTTATTTCCTGGGCTCATATAATTCACACTCTGTATATAAGAACCGCTGAAAAAGAGAAATTCCTTCAAGCTAGTGTCAGATATTAAAGAAAGTGAACAATTCAGCTTCCTTGGAATATACTGTAACAGTTTTAAGAGGACAGAAAACATGTATTTTACACGCATTTCCTTAATGCTGATCACTCCTGATTTTCAGACAAAACATTTCTTAACTTTTAAAGAATGAAACGAAGATACAAATTTTTTTTACGGAAATACATAAATGGGCAAGAAAAAGCCTTCTGACAATATATTCAGCTGACTCAAATTTCTCATTGAAACAGGGTGACAGAAATGCTGTTTTTATTGATTGTTACTTAATAACGGAATAGGTGTTTGAAGGCTCTTTCTACCATGATGCTGGTCAAATTGGCGAAACACAGATGTCCATGTTTAGGTAGAACATAACTTAATAAATGCCCCTTTTAGAAAACCTCAAGAGTTTGATGGCTTATTTAAGACTTTCACAGTATATTATTCAATGACACTGAGCTATCTATGTTAGTTAGTAGCTAAAGAAGGAATTTCTTGATTTCTCTCCCTTGGTGATGGCTTTTCTAACCTGCAACAGTAAAACTTGCCTTAACAGTGATATTACTGCATCTATCAAATAACTTTGTCAGAAATGACTAGTCAGTGTGATAGAAAGTTGAATGTTTGATTACTGTAGAGGAAATGGTTAGGACTGGGCATGTAGCAGTAAGTCGTTGTTGTAAATTGTCTATGTGCTTCTAACTTTGCTTTCAATACAACTGGCTCTAAACATACATGCATCTTAAAATGTTTCAGGCTGAATTGTTGAAGTCCTTTTTGTTATGGCGCAATTTTTATTCAAAATAAAGGCTGCTTTTAGCAATCAATTTTTTTTGTTCTCGATCTGTCTGAAGAAAAAGTATTCCTGGGCAAAACTGATGAGGTATAAAGATGTGTTTCAGAAACTAGTTTAAAAAGATGTGAATGAACAGAATGGTGTTGGTGTACTAAGATATGTCTCCTCTTTATAAAATAATGAGATTATTTGAGCTATGCCACATGAAACTGTGCCTGATACTAAAACAGTGATGACATGTTGACTTGAAATGTTGACAGTTTTTTGTTTTTTTCAGGTTAAGCAGTTACAAATTGTCTGTAAAAGCTCCCAACCAATATTGATCACACTATTTTATGCTAAAGATTTAGGTTTGACATATCGGTTTAGGTTATCTCTATACTGTACCGGTTAAAAAGATGGAAATTGACTGGAAACATTGAAAATTGAATGATACAGTAAAAAGCCCTCTATAACTTAAAAGGAAAGGTGTTTCCATAATTGAACAAAATATTGAAATCTTTATAATATGTTTATACATGAAGATAAAGATAAGATGTGGCACACTGTTCTTGTGATGTAGCTCACCTTGAGATAATCTTTCTCACATAACATATAATCTTCATACTAACCTCACAGTTAACAGAGATCAACAAAAGTATTGCTGCCATGGACAAGCTTTTGGAAGACCTAGAGTCTGATGTGTATTCAGTAAATTCGGATGATGTTGAAAACAATAATGAGGTTATAAGTAGACTACCAGGTTCAGATGTAATAGAATATTCTAACGAGTTTTATGTGATGGTGAGTGGTGCTTGCTTTATACCAGGAGCTTGCTTGCTTCAGTTCCATGTTTTAATGTTGCTTCATTAATCCTAAAAATGCTAAATGTCTTAAGTGGAGTGATTCCTGAATCCTCTATATATGCACACATTCGTGTCAGGACACTGAAGGATTGAAGGATTTTAAAATATCTTGGTACAAATGTGTCGCACATCAAGCAAATGTGTCACGTGCAAGACCCACGTCCCTATCTCAAAGGTCAAGGTCACACTTAGAGTTTATAGGTAATGGAATCCTGTATATATGCATACATTTGTGTCTGGACTGTAACTTTGTCATGCATTGATTCATTTTAAAATAACTTGACACAAATGTTCAGCACATCAAGCAAATGTGTTGCGTGCAAGACCCACGTCCCTACCTCAAAGGTCAAGGTCATACTAAGAGTTTGAAAGTAATAGAATCCTGTATATATACATACATTTGTGTCAAACTGTAACTTTGTCATGCATTGATTCATTTTGAAATAACTTGACACAAATGTTCAGCACATCAAGACAATGTGTTGTGTGCAAGAACCATGTCCCTACCTCAAAGGTCATGGTGTCATACTTAGTGTTTAAAAGTAATGGAATACTGTATGCATGGTAACTCTGTCATGCATGGAAGTATTTTAAAATAACATAGCACAATTATTGAGCACATCGAGAGGACACAGACCGTGAACCACCTCTTTCGGGGACATTCGTCACTTGTGAGGGACAGCTCTTGTTTCTGAGTAAAATGTCTGAAGTGAGTTTGGATAGAGTTGTTGAATAATAAATGTGCAGGTTCAAATATATCTAAGAAAGTGGGTGCATTTCTGAACTAAAGCAATCTAAGCTACTCTGTAATATCTGTTTGTATCAACCAGTTACTGTGATCTACATGTCAGACTATGTTGTTGTGTTGAGTGCTTTGAAGTGCCGTATGACCCCTTCTTACTGTTGATTTACGTACAATGTACATTAAAGTTACTTACAATGTAGGAAGTTGTAAAGGAACAAGACATTTGACACCATATATTTATTGTATACTCACCAAACTTGGTGTGGGAACTATATCAAGTGAAAAAGTACCATATTTCAGAGAAATTCGGCACTAATATTTGGAGAGACCATAGCTCCTTTGAGAGAGTACTAGTCGAAAACAAAATGGGTAGGATTAGATTTATGAACATAACTAAGATGAACATGGTACATTTTCACTTCTTTTACCAACTTTGTGTTCTAATTGCAATTGTAATTGTCAACTTTGGTGGAAGGTTATTTATTCTCCCTTATTTATCTTCTGTTCACTAAAAACTCCTTAGGATCGAGGGAATAACTGTTTTACATAGATTGCTAGTATTTTGTAGTGATGTAATTTAAAAAGGATATTATGATCAAATAAAGTTTCTATTTTGTTACAGCATGAGGCAGCTGAAAATGTCAGAAAAGTCACAAGCTCTACACTAGATTATCTGAATAATGCTGAAGCATATATAATGCGTGAGAAAGGTCTTGGTGATGTCGCCACAAGCACACCCAGAAATTCTGATACTGAACGAGTGTTTAATCCTGATAGTGACAGTTCACATATTGCCTGTGATACAACTGATGTTACCATAGAAACAATGCAAGACACGAGCGATGACTCACATAAAAGTGAAATTTCTTTTTCTATTACCCCCATGACTATAAACATGGGTAGTGCTAACGATACAAAACCAAAAGTTGTTACTGGCAGACAGTCATATTCAAGGTCAAGTTCAAGTGAAGACACAAGCACTGCTAGGGACAACAAAGAATCTCAGTATAATGCTTCTTTACACAATGACAGACGCACATCAGATGACGCTAGTCATGTGTCTCATAATGTCTCCAAGGATACCACAGATCTTAGTATTTCCCATGACAGTTCTGGTGAAAGATTAACAGTTAATCTGGGACCTAAAAGAGAAAATAAACAGCCGTATAGGAGGGATTTCTATGTAACTGATACTCCAATAATGCAGAGAAAGACCCCTGATCCTTCACCAAGGGAAGAGAAGCAGCAGGCCCATACAGAGGAAAAGGTTAGTTCAGTGCAATTTAAAATGACTGTTGGGACAGACGTTAACCTTTACTATAGAAAGTTTAGTTTGAAGCAAACGTTAATTTATAGTTTTATACGCTCAGAGGGACTTACATTGCATTATGGAAACATCTGTGGCAGACGGCGGCGTCCACACGTCCGCTTTTGAAGTCGAACAGTTTTCATCTGATCTTCACCAAACTTGCTTGACCAGTCTGTAGGCATAATGTCTGGGCCAAATTTGATAAGCAGCCAAACTGCCCTGGGCACTTTTGGATTGTGATCCTTGAATTATCCAAAATTGGTCAAATTAGCCTTGTCCACTCTCTACGTCAAACAGTTTTCATCCGATTTTCACCAAACATGCTGACATTTGGTAAAAATCAAATGAAAACTTTCTGCTCCCTACGTCGAGCATAATGTCTAAGCCATGTTTGATAACCAGTCAATCCCCGTAGACTCTTATGGCTCTTGAATTATCAAAAATTGGCCAACTTGGCCTTGTCCACTCTATGTCAAACAGTTTCCATCCGATATTCAACAAATTTGTTGAAAATATTTGTGTGCATAATGTCTAGGTTAAGTTCAATAACCAGCCAAATTGCCTTAAGCACTTTAGGATTATGGCCCTTGAATTTTCAAAAAATGGTGAAATTAGGCATGTTCAGCTGCCAGATACAGAGCTATGCCTCCCCGACTGGCATATTTTGTGACAGTTTGGCACTCTTATTATGAATGGAAATATGAATTTGACACTTGAACAGTATAATTTATATATGATGAAAACATGTTCTTTGGTTTTAGGGCAGTTTAAAAAATGTTTAACATTATTGGAGTGTTGCAGAAATAGTTAACTGTATTTCAGATATACCTAGCTGCAAGCACTGTTACACATCTAGAGAACAAAGTTCAGTCACTACAAGACAAAATGAGAGCTGTACATGCTCTTCAAGAAAAAGATAGATTAAGCCATATTGAAAGTGAGGTAGCACAGACTGTTGCCCATGTAGCCTCCAGTGAACAGCAGGTATGTTGACTTGCAGTAGTGGTATAACTTGTAACAGAACAGGTTATTGGCCATTTCAGGAAATATTGACAGAAATTATTTTCAAATTTGGAAAAAGCAATGAAATATTAATTAGTAAAGACACAGTAGCATTTTAATTATATAAAGTCATACGTAGTGCTGAATATGACCATTAACGTTATATAAAGTCATACGTAGTGCTGAATATGACCATTAACGTTATATAAAGTCATACGTAG
>JAUMHA010422083.1:11701-21877 GCA_032359765.1 Saxidomus gigantea
AATAAAAAGCAAAATGAGTATTTCGCTCAGTGATCCAGGTCGCACCGTATATACATTGAATAAGAATGGTGGACCATCAGCACATCTAACATCGCTCAATGATCACAGTCAGCTCTGTATAAATGTAAGTAGCTTTCTTATTCACTTTGAACACACACCGAAAAGATGCACCCAACTCGTCGTATGTTCTATATATTGATAAAAGGGTAAAGAACATAACGTATGATGAACATCCAGTGTAGAATTGTATCAGATCATCGTCTTTGCATGCTGAAACGATCGCTCCATGGCCAGCTTTTTGTTAAGATTACATGTATCTAGCATTCTTCCGTTTTCTTGGTCAACTGATCCGTCAATGTTTCTATTTCCAGTTGATGCTCTATGTATTGAGACACTGCTGTAAATAAGCTCTCATTGCTTCTTGAGGGTTAGACATGTGAAGTCATTGTGAAATTATTGTCACCATCGTCACATTTCAATCTGTAAAATGAAAACAACATTAAAAAAACAACGAAGCCAGTATATAAATATACGGTATACTGAGCAGAAACATATACATTCATTGAGGTTATGATGACAATATGTTGGGATTTTATATGCAAACATCATTGAATCATTGTCGGTGCACAGGTGATAAAACTGCCAGAATTACCTTAGGCACAGAAGACAACTGCCATCTTTCTTATAAAAAATTCTTGAGCACAATCTCATGCTCAGCACTAAATCATGATCAAGTAAATGGAGTCAAGTCAATTTATATTTATTTACAAAGTCGTGTTTAATATAAATATACAGAAGCTGAAGAACAGGAAGATATAACTCGACTTTAGTTCATATTACTTGAACATGAGGTCGTGCTGAGCATGAACTTGTGCTCGATAAACTTTTATAAGCAGGTGAGCTGCTTTTTTTTCAACATTGTCCTTGGTGTTTCTGCTTCAGACTAGCCAAAAATACTGGGGACTGCTGCTTTTTAACGTCTTTTCAAAGGCGTCCATCCTTATGTATCGTCCTCCTTTTTTACATGCTCCAACAAACAAAAATTGTTTTGGAAATCTGAAAAATTAACCTGCTTTTATGAATATAAACGGTACCGGTACAGTATACGTAATTTCTGTGTTATTGTTCAGATATTTAGCAAACGTTAATTATAAAACTAGGATTTAATTTCCGACTAACTATGTTCTTGTTCTGCTTTTCACTGATGTATATTTTGCTACGATAAAATATTTTTAAAAAACCCACATTTTTAACAACGATACTGAAATGGCTAATGTGCTTACCTGGAAATCTTTACCCTCATCTCTCCTTATTTTCACCACTTTTTTAACTCTTCATTAATTGGAAAGGTTTATGGAAGGTTATTTTTTTTAGAGAGAATTACAACTTCACTAGAGAAGTATACGGAGTTCAGGAGTCCAGTACTGGTTCTTCCAAGGAACGATGGTTTTAGTTCAACTGCCGTTCTGTAAATATGACCAAATTCGTTCAACTCACATATAACAACTACAACGACCGTGATATATGGTAAATTAATAACATGTTACAATGCGGAAAGTGAAAAAAGGAAGATAAAAACTTAATATAATCAGAAAACATTGTGACTTCTGAGGACAAACCATACATGCACTACCAGCTACCAGCTTTTATATCTGTAATCACTGTAGAAATTTAGAAGAATACAGCCCAAACTTTCAATGCCTTAGCATGGCGACAATTTAAATTATCTAATATTGCCAACGCTAACACCAACCCCGTCTTTAAAAAGATAACACCAATAAAGTAATCTCTACAGAGCTTACCAACAGCCAGAATTACACACAAAAAGGGGTACACTGCAGATTTAATGTTAATTTATAAGTTATAACCGCGCTAAGTTTTTCCTTAGTCTGGGTACCTTACGTACGAGAGCCTTTATATTAGCTGCATTATCTCCCTTTGACCGTTGATCTATAAAAACTGGACTGTATGGGCTTTATGTCCTCTCGGGTCGTACCGATTATAGGCTCTTAAGAGGATGGTGGACCTAATAAGCACAATTACAAACAAACTTTATGTCCTCGAAGTCTGCACACTTCGTTTCATCTGAAATGGTCAAAACGCGAGTAAGAAAGGTATACCCATATACATGTACATGTACTTCCCTCACTGAAATTTACTCTTTGCTGAGTTCAGCTTTTACCATAGAACGACCTATCTGACATTTTTTTCAGTCAATCCGCTTTGCTCTGTCGACTCATCCGTTATATAATTTACAAATGTAAAACCAATTGTTGTGTTCGTGGAACAAAACTTCCTTTATAACACTTGCTGCTCCATTTGGATATAATAATAAATCCTTTTCAACCCGAAAAATGGTCACATTTGACAGACAAACGACACTTCTTGTGTCCTGACATGATATCTGTCTTGTTTCTTTTTCTTAGTATTTTTATTTTTCCCTTTCTTCTAAATATCATATAAAAATGTAAAGACCACTGCTAATGAATGCAATATTGACCATCAATCACACATTATACAATTGCCGATATAATGTGATGACGCCTCAGTCAATATTACTTCCATATGGTTAATATCACATCGTATTCAATGCCTAACAAGTCCATAAATGTTTTATCATATTTTGACTGAAATCAACAACATAATTTCTCAAACATCTTTTTAAAATTTATTCATAATTATTTGCCGAATAGAATAATTTTGCGAACCATCACTAAATTTCTATTAATAAAAATTAGAGACATAATTATTCTATGTCTCTGATAAAATACAGTTGAAACTCTCTGTACTGTAATGTATCATTAACTGTTCACCTGAATGTCAGATATGGGTGAAATAACTAAGGCAATATACATGTATCACGACTTGCACGACCAAAATGACTACACCTCGTAATTCTAAATTTAGATGTCTCTGATAAAATACAGTTGAAACTTTCTGTACTGTAATGTGTCATTAACTGTTCACCTGAATGTCAGATATGGGTGAAATAACTAAGGCAATATACATGTATCACGACTTGCACGAGCAAAATGACTACATCTCGTAATTCTAAATTTAGATTTATATTCAACGGGGAAAAACCCCAATATTTATGAAATATGATGATATATTTTGGTACAATGTTAGGTGTCTAAACCAATGAAAAGGTATCTTTTTTATAGAAAATACAATAATAATTGTAAAACAGCATACCGTTACTTTGAAGGGCCCTCGATAACGTTGTACTTTTGGCCTGACCCTTTAAATTCGCGCGCTTTTGTATATTGCTAAGTATGCTTTGTATGTTTGATGTCTGTATGTGTGAACTATAAAAATAAAAAATAATGACAAAAATAAAACATCTTTTGTCGAAAAGTTAACATGATCTGTTAGAGTAAGACTTGCGGTCACGAGTAGGCTCAGGCGATAAGGCCATTGAGATTTTGCTAAGTCTCGTTACGTAATGAGATTGCATGCTGCGATGCATCAGAGATCTATGAACTAAGTATTTAAGGCTCTATTTACATATCAACAGTAATGTCATGCAGGTTGCTTTTTCGAAATCGATTTAATCTCACTTACTAAGCTTGGACTAAAAATAAAATATATCCACATAACCTTCATGCAACAACTGATATACAGTAGCCTTTCAGTCAGACAATACAAATGCCAACCTCTGTTTCAATAAACATGCGAATTTTCGTCTCTGTGGAAACGATTTCGTTGCTCAGCGAATTCAGTTTTTCCCACACCATTGCTATTCAAATCATTAACCGCAGGCTCGCTGGACGATGCACGGGCTGAAAAAAGAGACCTAATTATCAAAAAAGATTCGGAAAAGTAGCCTCAATAATCTCATTTAATACAGCGTGCGTTGTAATTTCGCTTTGAAGCATCAGGGAGCCACTTATTTACAATGAAAATACAAATAATCTTAACACACTCATGTGTCCAGGGTCTTTATAACTGCTAAATAGGAGTAACTTTCCCACAGGTCGTCAGTTTTGAAAATGCAACAAGCTGAACCGAAATGTACGCACGTGGCAATAAAACATAAAAGACGGCTAGTGATTATATTTAGATGGGAACGCCATTAGAAAACCTTAACAATTACAATTTCACATGAAGCAAATTGATAGTAAACATCTGTTTTTGAACGGGACTATGAGAATTTTCACTGCGCATGTGCGAAAATTGTCACGTGTTTAAAGTATATGTTATTCACTGGTTAGTCAATTCTTTATTTTTAAATTCGCGCGCTTAACGCGTGCTCACCGTGAGAATGTTTTAGCTCATTCTCTTTTTCACATTTTTTTATCAAAAACGCGTGGCCAGCGAGAAGCTGTATAGATAATGTCAAAAGAAAATCTTATCAGATCTGAGATACATGATCCCGTTCTACATGCCTGTTTCGTACCCGAATCCACTTCATTAATAAAATAAGCTAAACTCCTATCATCAAATTACTGGTAGTGTAACGGAACGTCAACTTCATTATGCGTTTTAACATTGATACGTTCATGCAGAATAAATATATAAGTTTCGTTTCGTAAATTGCTCCTCAGAACATGTCAAAAGCAAATAGCAACGGATTTGGTTCTCAAACATGGACGAACATATGGACACTGAACATTGACATTGAAAATAACGGCAGATTTTCATGTTCTGTAAAGGTCAATTATAGTTGTACGTAATCGGCATAAAAGCGTTTTTATTTTAGTAGATATTTGTAGATTTTTGTGAACATTCAAAGACATTTTCCACGTGTTTTTTAAAATTAAGAGAAATTTGAAAACACGTATAATGTTTGTCGGACTCCGAAGTTGTGTTTGCAGGTCCAAACCCCGTCACAGAAAAATGTACAGCAAGGCACAGTTCATATAAAACCTTTTTTTCGTAGTTGTACATCATCATATGACACCGGTGCTAGTTTTTCCAGAAAGCGGACTCGGGAGTGACCCGATGAGCTTCAAACTTTCTTCACAATCCAGCTAAAATGAATTAGTATAAACTAAACTTACTCGGCTTCACGCTCTTCATGACTTTGGAGCGATAGAAGACTGTACATAACATTTTATAAAAATCTTTATAAAAGTAAATCAAACATATTTCCCGTTAGAGTTGTTTCAAATGATTTTTACTTTAAACATATTTTATTGCTGTTGAAGATGTACATGCACATTTAGCCGGAATATATATATACAATTAAACAATAGCAAATGGGTCGGGCCACAAGTTCTTTTAAATGATTTTTAAACGCTAGCTCGTTTGTTTCTTAAAATGTACGGTGCCAGAAGTTCAAATCGTTTTGTGCCTAAATTCGGTTATTTAAAGTATGGAAAACAGTTTTATAACTTGCGGCAAGGGACGACATGGACCAAGACGAAATATAAACGTTTTTATAAAAGTTGTGCGAATTGAAAAGATAAATGGGCAATATAAGCATGCTTAGTCTTTTTAATACTGTCCACAAAGTCAAACACGTCAATATGTACCTCTAAATGTACACAAAATGCTAATTTATAGAGTAGCAAATTGGTTTTGGCAAATAAATAATCATTTGGTGCATTTATCCTATAATTAACCTTCCTGGGCTTTTCTCTTTTTGAATAATTTCTTGATCTGCTGGAGATAAAATCTAAAATGCAACAATTTGTCGAGCATTTTAATCTCTGATCTCGGTAATAACATTCAAATGACGAGGATTGATATTTATGAGCTTTTGGTTGCATTATAAATCAATGAAAAGAAGTTGTCTCCCTTAGACTGTATTTATTTGTTCGGTTGGCAGTCCACTTTTATATAGATTTTGTAGTAGTTTTCCCTTTATTTTCGGTGTGTCTTTTTCTTATATCTCTCTCTAATATGACACAGTTTCTATTTTGAATTCATTGATCAAAAAAAGGAATATAAATGTACAAAATGTATCTAGATAATTTATGAAAGTAATAGTCAAACGAACAGTGGCATGTTTTAAGCTTTACTTCAAGCTAACTTAAACTAGTTAATCGTTTGCTAATTGGAATTGATGGGAATTGGCATTTCAAAAAAACAAGAAAGTGTAAAAAAAAAAAAACGAGTCAGCCGCCGAACGTTCCGTCCGTGCCGGAACCCGGGATTGAACCGGGGGCCTTTAGATCTTCAGTCTAACGCTCTCCCAACTGAGCTATTCCGGCTGACAAGTATTATCTTTCTAAAAAGTAACCAGAATTCGCGTACATCTATCGCGACCAATGGAATTGTTTGGACCTTCCAAAAATCTTCCATAAATTAACCAATGAAATAGATTATTGATCCAGCAGCCTCTGATAAATTAGCGCCATCTTGGAATACGCTTGGAGGATTGTCACGGGTGCATCCGTTCCATTTTCGTTTGTTACTTTGCTTAATTTATTAAATAATCACAACATTGACGAAAAGATCATAGATATCGATCGATATAGGCAGATAAGGTCCTAATATTCAAGATGACTCAGTGTCAATAACAAGCTTAGCTTTGTAAAAAAGCTAGTACAGTTCAGTAATGTTATGTGAATTCTGAATAGGCTATACTAAAATAAGCATTGAATGTAAGAATATGTTTAATAAAAATATCATTTCAAAAATTGCTGTTTTGATTTCGAAATGTTTTCACTCGTGCTCATGTGACCCTCTTTCAAAATTGCCCAAACCGTTCCGCTCCGTTGCACAAGGTTATGAACAGAAATCGCTTTAAACGACATACATCTGCTCCGATTTTGAAATAATTTCACACAGAATTTCCTCGGGCATTGCTAAAATCGTACCACTCCATTGCACACGATAGTTGTCAGTGCTAAAAAACGACATCTCGGTATCTCCGCTTTTGAAAAAAATGGGTGACCCTCTACCATTGCTCAAAACCGTTTCGCCCTGTTGCACAACAAGGCTACACTATTTCAAGCAAGCTTTTGGACATATGAAAGCTGTCATAGTTTTAAGAAAAACGCTTTCTATGGCAGTACAGTGTCTTAAGAAGGAGTTCTGGGTTCAAATCCCAGTGACAGCGTAATAATGTCCTTCCACAAATGCTTCAAATAACTTCTTGAAAACCACTTCATGGAATATCATCAAACTTTGAGCTTAAGTTCTCTTAAATTCCATCAAATGATTCCGACAGACTGAAAAAAAACATGGCCGCTAGAGTTAGAAATAGAAAAGCATATTTTCAAATCTTCTTCTCCAAAAACACAAGGCCCAGAGCTTTGGTCTTTGGTGTGAGCCATCGTCTAGTAGACCTCTACCAAGTTTGTTAAAACCTTGCCCCTAGGGTCAATATTGGCAACGCCCTGGTTCACTTGTTTTTGATAGACTTAAAAATCTCCAAAACCTATATAAAACCAAAAGCCTAGAGCTAAGATATTTGGTATGTAGCATTGTCTACTGGACCCCAAACAAGTTTGTACGAATCATGTCCATAGGGTCAAAATTGACCACGTCCTGGGGATCTCTTGTCTGTATACAGAGTTATAAGAAAAACCTAGCTTCCAGTAAGTTCCCATAACAACAAGCGATTTACCTAGCAACCAATGTCTTACTTAGCAATCACAAACTTAGACTAGTGGCCAGCGACTTCAATATCTACCTCTTACTTCCCTAGCATCTAGTGACTTCTTTAGCAACCAATGACGTCTTTAGCAACAAGTGACTTCTAGCAACCAATGACTTCCCCTGGGAACAAATGACTTCCTTAGCAGCCATTGACTTCCCTAGCAACAACTTAGTCCCAGTGACCAGTGATGACTCCCTCGAGTCTAATCATGATCTACATCTATTGTACCATCGCCCTTTTTATACCTCTTGAAAATAATATTTACAGCAAACACCTGGTTCCATGTTAATGTTTCTTTGGCACTACATTTGTACATTTGAAAAAAAATGAATAATTGATTCGTGTCACAAATAAAGAATGCCAGCATTCACTCCTGGAATGACCCTGGCACGTGCACCCGCCATTTAATCTCTGAAGATCAATTTTAGCGAGAACAGGTGATTCGTGACAATGGCCGCTGAACTGTTGGGCTTGTGTATTTAATTAAAGCTTTCTATTAATATTTCAGTCTCTCTGTCAATGTAACGGAATTTAGTCTCTGTGACATTTTTATTACCAGTGTATCGGCATGTATCGCGCGCATGTCATAACAGGAAAATATTGTGGTCGCACGCGGACGTGAAGTGACACCGATGCCGTTACAGCAGCTGGAGTCTGGATGCGATTTGTTGGCAAAAGGAACAGTATTGATCCCTCGCGACAACAACAACAATAAATCAGTACCGATATAAAAACTGTAGAATGTTTATACATGTACCTGTATAAATGCGAAATTAAGGAAAACACGAAGACACATATTATAAAGCCAGACTCCCTGATAAAATATGAAAAATTGCACTGACAGTGGCACGATGTAGACACGTTTTGCTGTATTTGTGTTTATAAATCACTGAAGACGTTAATTCATAATTTAAATTGTATAAAAATGTTCCCACATTTTAAAACTGCTCGCGTGTGTCTGACAGCTGCGCTGTTTTGTGACTAACTGAACCTTTACCGTGAGAAAATGGTATGAAAACCACCCGTATTATTTCAAATGATTTCGAATTATCCCGTCAAATGATCTAATCTAACTATAACCACAGCTATGACCGCAGTGTAATGCAAACATATCTCCCCCTGGTATGAAAGTATTGTTGTCATAAATGGAAAAGGAAATGAGTCAGTATTACGGCCGTATAACAAAACAGTTGGACGGGTAGACAAGTCGTGGGAAAGAACTGCACACGAGATGTACATGTTACGTAATACGCGATTCGTTTGTCAGTCACTTGCGTGTGCCGACTGGTGTCACCACAAATGGTCCACTATTTCCGGTTGCGCAAGACTGGCAGACGACAGTTAAAAAAATGAAATTTGTAAAAAAAAAAATCGATTCATCATTTTCAAGTTTATTCCTATTTGAATGTACATTGTAATAAGATCTTAGTTTATTCGGGTTTTAAAGAACAAGTTCGAAAAATCCGCCAAGAACAACTTTAAATGTTTAAGACTACCATGTCAATCCTGTGTCATGCCTATGTTTTTTAGGGTCAATGGAATATAGGACCTCTATACATGTAGCTGCTAAATTCCTTCTGATCAACGTGGGGATCCTGTAGAACCTTCGAACTATAATGAAAAAGAAGCATTTTAGGTGTATAATAGCAAAATACCTCTGTAGCACTGCTCGCAATGAGAAACAAAGTGACACTGCGCAATCTTTGCCAAACATATCAGGTGCCAAACTACATTAGGCCATGTCTTGATCGGTAAAGTCTTCGAGTGTTTGTTAAGGGTTGTAAAAGAGATTTTGGTGGATTTAAATTGCTTAATCTCCGCGCTTCTCACACACGTCCTTCATAACTATGCATGGGAAAAGCAAACAAATCGTACGGCAAATTGGTCACATGACCTTTAGGTAAACAAGATAAACAGCCACGTGACTTTATGTACACAATCAATAATACCCACGTGCAGTATATTTGCTAAGTATAAAGAACACTTTTTTCCTCACTCTTGTTTACTTATGTTATACCTCAGATCAGTTAACGTCAAACAATATATACATAATAATGTTCAACAAGCAAAATTTGACTTAGGGAATATGAGTTTTTCAAAATGTTTGGCGGCAAAAAGTTGCAATACGTACGGAATATAGATATGTACAATGCGCATTAGAATAGTCTTTTGAAAAACAAATTCCCCGAAAGAATTATTGGCAACAGTGCAGGTGCACTTGTCTAGTAACAGTAGAATTTGCACTGATTTCTTATGTAGTTATGTAGTCATCGGAGAAACATCGTCGGAATCCACGATCTATTACGGAATATATTCATGTATGGTATGCATAGCCTGGGTATCGAGGATGCGGAGAGAGAAATACCCGCAAACTGGACGGATTTGTTTTTGTCAGAGTTGTGCAGAAGAGGTAGAAAGCCTGTAATTTATTATGCTTTACTCGCTGAATACCGGGATATTTGTGATATATTAAAGTCCTAACAACCACACACTGTAACATATTAGTATCATACTGCCTTTATATGTTATGTATTCTGGAGGTGTTTGTATGGAAGCCTTGGAGGGCCACTTTTGAGTTTCGACTTGCGGGTGTTTTTTTACTTTTGACTTATGACTTTTGTACG
>JAUMHA010422084.1:0-10288 GCA_032359765.1 Saxidomus gigantea
TTCCAGGATGGATATTATTTTATATTGTCAATCACTGAGAATAGTCGAGCGCGCTGTCTACTGACAGCTCTTGTTTTGCAAGGTATTCTGTTACTACGAACTTCCTCAGTTTATAAAGCAGTCTTTAGGGGGTATTAATCACATTTAGTGATAGGTCTAGTTAATCTTAGAAATTTAAGTTTATAAAGTTTTGCATGCAAGGTAGTATAATACACATGTTTCAGTAGTTACCAGTTAAGGGATTGATTTGAAACTTCCTAAATGTCATCAGGGGTATGTCGTAGAAGTATAATATGGCACTTGTACTTCCTTGCCATTGAGCTAGCTTTTATGGTGACGTGGTAGAGTGTCTGCTTAGGACTCTAGAGGACCCGAGTTCAAATCCAGCTGGGGGGCGAAGTTTTTTTCACGGTTACATTATTATAGTATTGTACCTCTACTACAGGTGTCTGACATTCAAGTAAGATAATTTCTGTATGAATTTAATTCAAATTATGGCCCTTGTAAGTTGTTTGACATAGAAAATATTGGCCCTCTTGTTTAGTTGAGTGTTTTATATGCTTGATTTAGCAAAAATTTCAATATTTAATATTTTGTTACAAATGGTCCCAGTTGAGAGACAAAGCCATTACCATTGTGGCTGTCTTCATTGACAATACACATGTATCTATGAAAATTAACTAATGTTTTTAATTAGCTTGGTACTCTGAGAGCACGTGGATATCAAACTTAGGAGGCCTTGTATAGCAGTTGAAATGAAAAAATAAAGAAAAGAAACTTATATTTGCCTTGTTGACACATACAGATATTCATCATGGACAGAGAGATCGTCCAGCCGTCAACACGGCTGATAAGCTGGAAGGGAGGAGATTCATGGTGTCTTTACACTCGTCTAGTATTTGTTGTGGTGTGGTGAGTGACCAACACATCAAGGGCATCAACTCTGTCAAAGTGTGAATAGTCTCCCCTTACTGTAATAGGTGCTCAACCAGATACACAGTATGCAGACAATGTCTATGACAGATAAGTCAAAATTAACTAAGTAAAACATGCTATGGAAAGTGTTGCAACTCGTTTAGCATATATCTGATATGGAATAGTCCTCGCAGTATTACAATATTTATAGAAGCATTTTAAGCAGTTTTTAAATTGCATTGACTCAGTAGATAGCTTAACTGTTTGAGAGTTGTTGGATACTGGATATCTGCAGAACTGTGTCTATTACAGTATATAAGCTTGTCTTACTCTGTCAGATATAAAGCATTTATCTGTTTGAGTAAGACATGAGATTGTCAGTTTTGTCCTTGGTATTATGCATGGTGCAGTGTAGTTACTCTGTGCGGGTTACTGTACACATGTGTTGTTCAAATTATCTTTTGCATGGTTGGGGCCAGAAAAATATCTTTTAAGAGATAACAAAATGTGTATGAAGGAAGTGAATGTAAAATCTATCAGATTTTGTGTGTGCTTATTTCATAGGTTTTCGGCTTTAATTTTGAAAGCATGTTTACAAGTATTCATGTGTTTCCAAATCTAAATTGACTCTGTATGAATGTACATTTAAGAGAGCTTTAGTGAAAGAAAGAAACAATAAACTTGCAAGGCTATTAAACTGTATTTTTGAAATGAACTTGATAATACAAAGATATTTTTCTACCTTGAGTGTGTTTAAGGTGATCTGAAATGACACATCTGCATTACGGGCCACACTGGTGACAGCTGTGTTATGTATGGTATTGATGCAAACCAAGACCCAGTCATTAAACATGGCTGCCAGTTGATGCTTTATGTTACACTGTTTACTGTTATCAAACACTTTTCAAAAGGACATTGATTTCTAGATATGTTTATTCAAATTTTGAATTCAAAATACATGTACATAAAAGTACAATTTTAGATACAAAACAATATTTTTTAAAAGTTTTAATCATCCAAATTAACAAAGAAATAGTAAATATTCATTTTTCAATACAAAACTAGTGTTTTAATCATAGATACAGGATGGAATAAAGCCTGGTTGTCAAAAGATCTTGTATGCTTCTGTGGCACATTGTGCAATGACCAAGGTTAAATTTTTGTGAATAGTAGAACTTGAAATCTGTTCAGTTTGGTCAGTATCAATATTGTACAGACGATCCAAGTGACTGGATAGTACATGTACACATAGTTATGGCTGTGCTCCATAATGACATTACTTCTTACTTCTTTCTCTGTTTTCAACTCTCTTGAGCTTTTGTGCTCAGCGTGAGGTATTGTGACCACTCATTGTCCGGCGTCAGATCTTTTTGTGAAAAACTATTGAACCAAACATCACATGTATATTCCCTTAGTGCCCTTATCAAAGAATGTTCAAACAAAGCAGGTTCAAGCAGAACTCTGGTTGTTGCTATGGCAACAAATAGGTAAAACTTTAAAAATCTTCTCCAAAACCGTAGCTTAGAGCTTAGATAATGAACATATAGTATTGCCTATTAGACAGCTACCAAGATTGTACAAATCTGGAAGCCTAGGTCAAAATTGGCCCTGCCCAGGGGGTCATTTGATATTACCATGTTTAGAAACTTAAAATCTTATTTGAAACCACAAGGCCCAGGCTTAGATAACTGGCAAGTAGCATTGCCTTGTAGACCTCTATCAAAAGTGTTCAAATATTGACCCCATCTTGGGGGTCACTTGATTTTACATGGTTTATATAGGAAACACTTGTGGACCTTTGCCTGGCACAAAATGCTCGTGGTGAGCTATTGTGACCTTGGTTAACTGTCATCCGTCAGCGTGCACTGTAAACAATGTTCTACAAACGATTACGCCTTCCCATTTTCAACCAAACCTCACAGGACCGTCCCTCTACCTAAAGTGCTCAAACCCTTTAGCTCAGCTCCACATAATTGTTGCCAGAGCAAAAAAATAGAAAAACCTTCAAACAACATCTCCTTTACCACTGCCAGTTTCAAACAAACTTCACATGATTGTTCTTTGGATTGTCCTCTACCAAAATTGTGCAAATGGGTCTACTTTACTGCACAAAATGACCCAGAGCTAAAAATAGAAGACCTTAAAACAACATTTCAGCCTTAACCACTGGGCCAAATTCAACCAAACTTTACTGGATTGTTCCTTGGTTGGTCTTCTACCAAAAGTGTTGAAATGGTTCTGCTCTGGTACACATAAAGGACACCTGAGCTAAAATATCTGCGTCAACTTGAGAGCAATATCACTCAGGTGAGCGATATAGGGTTACAATTGATTTATGCATGAAAATGTTGGTTTTCACGGGATGCATTTTGTAGTAAATGATAAGAACAGAGATATGAAAGTTCAGAAACCCTATGATGTCTTGTTCATTATAAAGGCAGGCCACAACACTATTTTAGTTATATCTAGAAACAGATGGTGGCTGGACAATGTCAGGGTCATCATTGTGGTACAAAGCACTACAATTTCTATGACAGCCGGAGTTTATATCATACCTGTATACATGAATAAAAGCTTGGTGTATGAATTAATACCATCCTCAGACTCGATTACCACTGTTTTGTGAGAAAGATTTCCTGAAACCATACATTTTAAACAAAATATAATACAATTGTTTATACTACCATTTGTTTTGTTAGCAGCTACTCTTGCTCAGATGAAAACCGAGGACGCGGAAATGCCAACAGCTGAATCAGTTCAAAGTGACTTTGTGAAAAGAGAATCAGAAATGGACGAAACTGTTGAGAATCCTGATGATGGGAATACCTTTGCTCAGATCTCTCCAGGTAAATAGAGTTGTTGTCAGAATAAAAGTGTAAAGGAATGGTTATGGAAACTCGGACCAATACAAAATGTATACACATAGATTGGCAGCTTCCAAAAATCGATAAAACAATAACGTTTAAGAAGTTAGTATGTACCCATAATGGCATGGTGGTTTGACCATCGTCCATCCTTCTGTCTGTACATATTTTCCTGCACAGATCACAAATTTTTATTTGACTTTCATGAAACTTGTTCAGTGGATTGCTTGCAGTCTGTAGATGGTCCCTATTGTTGTCAGTGGGTCATAGTGACCCAAACTTTGAACAGCATTTCAGCTTAATACTTTGAGACCTAATTATCAACAAGAGTCTTCAAACTTCATAGAATGATTGGTCTTACTAAGAAGATAGTTCCTACTGTTTTGGGGTCTGTGGGTGTTTTGGGGTCTGTGGGTCAATGTGTGTTAGCTTTTCCTCCACAACATTGCTAAAGATTTTCACAAAACTTACTCAGAACTGTCCGGTCATTCCAACAGAGCAATACCTTATGGGCCTCTCATTATGGTTTCTTGTAGCTGTAAACAACTGTCAACACAGACAGACAGTAATTTTAGTACTTGAGATGTTTCAAGTCAAATCAGTTTTCAAGCTTTGATTTTGTGTGATTTTATAATACTCTGGTTAATATGTCAATATGGACATTTCCTCCCTAATGGTTGAAGTTTAAGGCCATCCATCAGGGTCAAATGGTCTCAACTTCTTTTCCATATCCTGTCTATCCTTTTAAAAGAGATGTTATGCATTTTTTTTGCCACTTGAATTGTTTATGTCAAGACTGCAAACCATATCCACATAGTTTGAAGCCTATGTCACTCTTCACTTTGAGAACAAATCATTTTAATCTTTGTATTAAATACCTGCTCTCTACCTTTGGAACCATGCTTTAAAGTTTTTCTTGAAATTAAGTCACTGTTGACTCAAAAGTAAATGATCTTTGTTTCTTCTCTCTATATTTGAAACCTTTGTGAAAGATTTTCTTGAAATGTTGTCACTGTAAACCCAGACTAGGAAAAATCAAGTGTTATAACAACTTAAAATGTGATATACATATATTTTACAGTATTACAAGTAACTATTTTTTACAGAGGAAGCCCTGAAAAGAGCTGTGATTAAAGAGAAAGCTGCATTTGAAAAGGCTACTGCCATTATTGAGCAGGCCAAGATAGAGGCTGACGGAGATGCCAAGATGGAAAAAGCAGGAGATAGTGACGCTTTAAAGCTTCCAGAAATTTTGTACAAAAATCCTACCATGCTTCTGAATGAGAAGAGGAAAGGTATTGTATGCTTAATCTAAAGGTACATCATGTTAAAGATGTAAATAAGTATATAATTTAGTTAGTGTTGCCATTAATATGTGACAGTCTTGAAAAATGTGATGACCATTACAAGATTCCATTCAAACTTGTCTAGATACAAAGAGAACCATTATATGCATATTGAATAAAAACAGGGCCTCAGTGCTCACCAATGTCATAAAATATTATCAGAGTGGCAATGACAACAAATGTTTTCTCCATAGCAGTCCAAATTTGAATGCAAAGAATTATCGAAACCCTGAAGAGGTAATGAAATATTTATAATAGTGATTGCAAGTTATCACTGTATATTGCTTTTAGTAAGTCCTCAGTCACTTGTGAAAACAGCAGAAATTCTCGGGAGATCTATGACTTACCAGTGTAATTCATGCAAAAATGCTTTGACAAACAGGAAACTGCAATAACCTAGAATACAGTTGACAGGAACTTATTTTTGGCAACTGACTTACACAGAATGTAAAGTGTGTTTTATGAAAATTTCACGTCAAATTCTACTTTAACCTGATCATTAAAGAAAAGATGTACATATCCATGCCTACATATCGTGGAGATTTAAGTCCAAACTGTGCTTGTTTCACAGCTGCATCACCTTTTTAGTTGACTACTTGAAGGATAAGGAGGGCTATTACAGTCACTTTTGCATTGGTGTTGGCGTCAGCTTTGCAGGTTTGGATAAAGTTTTGCATGCAAGGTACTATCATGGACATATCTCAGTAATTAAGGGATTGACTTGAAACTTCATTAAAATCTTCAGCGGTGTCAGACAGTCAAGTTAGATAACTCTGGACTGAATTTAATTCAAATTATGGCTCTTGTTTGTCTAAAAAAGTTTGGTTAAAGTTTCGCATTCAAGGAACTGTCTCAGTAACCACTCATGGGATTGATTCAAAATCTCAATATAGTCTTAAGGGGTATCAAACAAGCAGGTTAGATAACTCCTGACTGAATTTATTACAAATTTTTGCATGCAAGCTGAATTTGGTTAAAGTTTTATGTGCAAGTGCAGGATGTTCAATTGACCCAAGACCTTGAGTCTTGACCCGTGAAAATCGAGAAATACCCGTATTTGACCCGCGGTAAAAATGTCATGTGCGTCAATTTGACCCGAGAGAATTTTTCATCATGCGTCACGAGTCCCGTCAATTTCGCCGTGTCAATCAAAGTCCGACCGTCATCTAAAGGATAACATATGTGGGCGTCGTAACAAGTCTTGACGATTACACCGTCAGTCAAAAATCGATTGTCGTCTGTTGGTTTATATACGAAAGAAGGCGGAGCTAATTATTCACTACCTATCAATTAGCATGTGGCCGTCTCGCTCATCATCAAAGGTGTTAATTGATAAACAATGATAGACCTCGGCGAATTTCTCTAACACGGACTAATGAGCGGCCGACTCTGACACAACTCGGTGTATTATAATTCACACATCAGAAGACAATTAAATATTTTCTGTTATTTTGATAATCATATGTCATTACTGACATTAGCACATGCTTTTATGTTTTAAAACTTGATAAAAACTTTATAAAACTCGACCAGCACTGATGTCGAAGACTTTCACAATTGTTACGGACATATTTTTTTCTCTACGTACTTTAATTCTCGGCGGGCATTATCTGGTGCTTCCAGTATTTCACTTCTTAACATTAAATGAATTTTTTTTTTTACATTTTTTGTATTAAAACTGTTAAATTCGGTTGGGGGGGTGACAGACTTGACATGCGAAATCGCGAAAATATGTGACAAATTCGGGAACAACAATTTTTTGCTGATAAAACCTAGGATGAGCAGCTATCTAATATAAGAATCATTAGAAAATACGACTGAAAAGCAGGACACAAACAAAAAATATGAAATGCAAGCCGAGGATATATTACCTGAACCCGATGACCCTTGACTCAACCCTTTAAATTGTCACATTGACTCTTAAAAATTTGATTTTGACCCTTGAAAATTTAGGCCGAAGAGTCAATGACCCTTGATTTTCGAAGTCTATTGAACACCCTGAAGTTAGTATGAGGCATATATCTAAGTTGCAGTTGATGGAATTGGTTTGAAACATCATATATCTTGACTTAATTGATAAATTATGGCCCTTGTTGAACTGCGAAATTTTGGTTAAAGTTTTGAATGCAAAGTACTATAATACACATTACAGTAAGCACTTTTTAAATTGATTTGAAACTTCATTAATGTTATCAGGAGTGTCTGACATTCAAGTAAGATAACTATTGTATAGATCTAATTTAAATTATAGCCCTTGTTTGATTGCGTTGGCCGTTGTTTGACTTAGAAATCTGGTAAAAGTTTTGTATGCAATGTACTATCATGTACATTTCTCAGTAACCACCTATTGGATTGATACAGTAGAACCTTGAAATTCCGGTCGGCCATCAACCAGATTTTTGAGGTGACCAGATTTTTGGGGGACCAGACTTTGTAATTTTCATTACTAGATATGTTTTCTGTCCGGCAAATGTTTGGACCGGCTATCTTTTTTAACTTTCGCGAAGTCTGTAACGGAGAGAAAAAGGGCGGAGAAAAAACAGTCGGATTTTTTAGGTGACCGGATTTTTTTGGGATCTGGAATTTAGGGAGTCTACTGTTTAAAACTTCAATACAGTCTTCAGGGCTATCAAACACTCAAGTTGGATAACTCTTTACAGAATTTATTACAAATTATGGCCCATGTTTGTTTTACGTGCAAGGTACTATCATTGACATACTTAGCAATAGTGTTCAGGGGTATATAACAGTTAAGTTACCATAGATAACTTCTGACTTTTTTTGATGGTTACAGTTTTCAAATTTATATCTAGAGAGTCAACAGAATTTTTTTTTTGCTATGTACTGACGAAAGTTATGTTTTCTTCGCAAGTACTGTGAGAAGTCGAGCATGCTCTCTTACAGACAGCTCTTGTTTATCTAAAAGGGAAACAAAGTACAGACTTAATAACCTGAAATGTCCGTTGCAAACTACAGTAAATTAAATAAATACTGTTAACTGTTTGACAGGTCTGAAGTTTGAGCTTGTATCAGACACTGGCGAGGGGCCGAATAAGGTCTGGACTTACAGCGTGGAGGTTGAGGGAGAGAAATTTGAAGGTGTCGGCCGCAGCAAGAAGTTGGCAAAGCAAGAGTCATCCAAATATGCTCTCATAAAACTGTTCAACATCCTTTGTGTTCCAGGTAAGCAGTGTATCCCCTTCTTAGCTCAATACGTTAAGACCTGGCAGTGAGAAAACATCACACCATTCAGACACATCACTTGCTAGCTAATAAAACATTGGTTGTCTTCCTTCTCAAATTTGACTACATTTTTTTGGTTACCTAGAAACAAAATGGGTCTACACAAGCCAAGTATTGTTCACAGTCTCTCTATGTTGGTCAAAAGGCAATGTATCTTATTAGAGATGCTCCTCATCAAAATATATTGAACTTTTTTCTGATGGTGAAAACAAATTTGACAGCTTTAACAGACTGAGTGCCTTTCTAGTAAATTACAGCTACATGCATAAGGAGTTGATTTGGTGCCATGCATTGGCTAGAAGTGTGTGTGGTTATTTGGTGATGGTAGGAATTGCCAGTTATGTCAAGAAAAATCATTTAAAACTATTAGGAGCCAATGGCTAATTTTACTGGATGGATTTCCAAAATAAATGAACACCAGTTTAATTAAACAGTGTACAAACTTGTTATAGATTGCCAGGGCTAGGCATGAAAATTGTGCAAATGCTGCGAAATGCAATTTCATGCTGAGATAAATTAACACAAATTAGTCGCCTAAATAAAAGAAATGTGCCAAATACCTGATAATCGCATGATGTATTTGTTTATTAGTGCAGTCATGCATGAATCTACACATCAATTCAGGCTGTTTTTCTTGGACTTATGGATATTCAGGCTGATCATGATCTGCACTGGTTGAGAAGGCAGAATCTTCTGCCACTGGCATGTTAATGGTTAATGTTGATGGGAGACTATAAGAATCATTTAGACTTCCTGAAAGTTGTCGGTCCAACGGACATGACAGGATTATTTTGATGAGGACTGACATTTTATCAATTCGGATTCATTCCAAATGACTGGCATTCGTAAAATCTAGGATTCCGTTAGCGCTGAAATTTGAAACCCGAGACTTATTTATCAGACGCCTGTAAATAGCAACATACAAACTTATTTTTGACAAGTAGTGTTTCAAAAACTGCACTATTGGCAATCAAAAGACACGGTACCATTCTCATGCGGGTGGAGCAAAGATGTACGCATTTCGTGTGTCTATAGATTTTAATAGTTTAATTCTCTGCAGTATTTTACAGTCAGATCAAAGAACAATGAATGATTCTGTAATAAACGTTATACGTGTTAACTGCTGATAGTTGATATAAAACATGAGTAAAGCATGCATTGATATAATTGTTTAATTGTCTGCAGTTTTTCACAGTTGAATCAAACAACAATGACTGATGCTTGGCTTCCTAAAATTAATTATATAATAATATTTAAAATAAATGACTGAAATCAAAGGGGGAATTGCCTTCGAAAACAAAAGAATGATTACTAAATTTTCCTTAGCGTTTTTTTTTCAAATTTTTTTTTTGTAGAGTTAATCAATGCCTATCATTGCTGAATATTAATAGTTTGAATAGATAGATAGATATACCGAATGTCTGGCCAATTTTACCAACTTTTGGGAAGTCTGATCACACCTGTTATGTCCTACCACATCCCAGTTAACATGACATGAAGTGTCAGTCAAGTGATTTAGAGGTCAGTCAAAACTGATCCTTACCTATGATAGAAAAGGTTTTAATGGATTTTTAGCTCACCTGGCACAAAGTGCCAGAGTGAGCTATTAGGATCGCATTCCGTCTGTTGTCCGTCCATCCATTCACCATTTCCTTCAAACGACATCTCCTCTGAAACCATTGGGCCAGTGATGATGAAACTTTGCAGGGATGTTCCTTGCATGAAGCTCTATCAAAGTTGTCCAAAGAATTCCATTCCATACAGAACTCTGGTTGCTATGGCAACAAATAGGAAAAATTAAAAAAATCTTCTCTGAAACCACAAGGCCTAGGGCTTAGATATTTGGCATGTGGCATTGTCTAATGGACCTCTACCATTATTGTTCAAATTATGACCCCCGGGTCAAAATTGACCCCGCAC